>JASANG010003163.1:0-54301 GCA_030248215.1 Enoplolaimus lenunculus | reverse complement strand
CATTGTCTGGCTCCGGCACGATACTTGATGGTATGTTTCCGGCTACGAGAAGTGGCCCCGTTCGTGAAACCCACCGCTGTACAACTCGACCATCCACTCAGGGCACAGGGTGCAACCGGAGAGCAGCCTCCGGCTTCGATAGAACTTTTGCCAACCAAACAACATTGCAGATATTGGCTTAAATTAGCTAATCAAACATTTTTGCCACGTAATTTTGCCTCGCCTCCGGCTCCGACTAGTTTCGTCGATTTCCGGCTCCGGAATTTTTCACTTTCGGTTGCACCCTGCTTTAAACCAAGTACCTATCGTAATAGGCTTACTAGTGATATGAAGCCAAACAAAAACTGCTTAAATGAGCGTCAAACAGGTTGATCGATGTTTACTTTACATAAAACTTTGCAAAGGTGTGAGTCGTAAATCGTATTTAAATAAAAGCGAAATTTTCAATGTTTACAAATTTTGCAAACAGAGTTTCGAGTTCCCATTTGCATTTTTAATACACTCGAAAGAAAAGGAAAGGGTGGACAACATTTCGACCAGGCGTAATTGTTTCATTCCGCTTTTATAAAACAATTTTTACGACCTGCCATTTTATTTCACCTTTTGCATACATGAACTTTTAACTCAGTTTACCAAATTCAAAAATATGTCTTAATAGCAAAACAAATATCATTATTCTTCAGCAGTTAGAACTGGGTTTGAGTTTACTAAACCCATACTCGATAAAAGGTATCTACCAAACTTTAAAGCGAAAACTTGAAGAAATTAAAAGCAAATTGGCATACTTGTGACATTCACAAATCCAAATGTGCCTCGAAACCCAAAATTCAACATTCAATTTGAAAAGTTGAGTTGAGGCACATGTGCTATTTTAAAATGCGCAACTGAATGTGAAAAACAAAGCCGGTGCATCATAGAGGTTTAATATTTTGCTTGCCTGAGCCAGGATCGGAGCCGTACGAAACATTTCAATATTCAAATTCAAAATAAATTGTATACAGCCCCGATATTACGCGCAAATGTTGCTACCTATCATTACTTTCAAAACTGTTGAAGTGCTGCCTAGTATTGCATATTGCACTATTTTTATCGGGCACACACAAAAATAAAAAATTCAAAATTTTAAACCAATTCACGTGAATAAAAAGTTAAATAGGTGTTCCTATGATTCACATATACTGCGCATTGTGTTGTGTTCTGTTTGATTTTTGTTGCATATTTCGTATGTCAGTGTGCTGCAAAGGCCGGCTAGTGTTTGAAACGGGGAGAACCGAAAGTCCCACCGTGTTAAAAAATCTTGCGATGCAAGCTGTGTGTCTGAAGCCCATGTTTTTTCTTTAACCCACTAGCTAAATTATGATGGCGTGGGAATCCAACACGTGTACATATCAGCAAGGCGCAGCCGGAATTGCAATTTACCGAAACCGGAATTTGAATATTTATATCACCGAAAACAGACCATGAAAGTTAAAAATACATTCCACCGAAAAATTCATTTCAATTTTTTGCAATATATTAGCGAAATGCCCTAATGGGATAGGTATTCGCGTTCTGCTGTCTATATTTTAGATTCTCATAATCCACGGAAGCTAAACCTACCTGCAATGATTTATTTCTGGCGATTGTCAAGGATTACTGATGAATTATTGAACTTTTATCGTCATTTTATTAAAATATCTTAATTTTGACAGACAGAAATTAAATACCGGAATTTTTAATTTCACTAAAAGATTGCCGGAACCGGGAGGTGAAAAAATGCTGGAACTTGAATTCCGGTTGCACCCTGATACAACGTAAAAATTGTGTCTTCGGAGCAATTGCAGACCTTAAAAGAAAAAAAATGTGCTAAAATCGCTCTTCGAAATACTAAAATTTCAAAATACAAAAACTGCGTATGTATACACATCTTTCTTTCAACCGCAAATTCATGGACATTGATGTACCCGAACCCAGTTTGGAACAATTTTTGTGAACATTGCGAAATCCGTAAATTTGCCAACTATATTTTTCAAATCTAAATGATTTTTTCTATAACGGTTATGGACGTGTGTTCATATTCATTCTGAATACTTAATACTTTAGGTAAATTCTTTCAATTTTTATGAGCATTAAACTGTTGCCTAACTCACCATCCCGTTATTAGCCAAAATTTAAGTTTCTTTTATATAAATATAAGGTTATGGATGAGTTTCGGGAATATATATTCATTTCATACTCTACTCGAAAGCTAACTTTTGCTTCATTTTTATGAGCATTAGACTGTTGCCTAACTCACCAGCCCGTTATTAAAATTTAAAAGTTTCTTTTAAATATAAGGTTATGGATGAGTTTGGGGAATATATATTCATTTCATACTCTACTCGAAAGCCAACTTTTGCTTCATTTTTATGAGCATTAGACTGTTGCCTAACTCACCAGCCCGTTATTAAAATTTAAAAGTTTCTTTATAAAATATAAGGTTATGGATGAGTTTGGGGAATATATATTCATTTCATACTCTACTCGAAAGCCAACTTTTGCTTCATTTTTATGAGCATTAGACTGTTGCCTAACCCACCAGCCCGTTATTAAAATTTAAAAGTTTCTTTTAAATATAAGGTTATGGATGAGTTTGGGGAATATATATTCATTTCATACTCTACTCGAAAGCCAACTTTTGCTTCGTTTTTATGAGCATTAGACTGTTGCCTAACTCACCAGCCCGTTATTAAAATTTAAAAGTTTCGTTTAAATATAAGGTTATGGATGAGTTTGGGGAATATATATTCATTTCATACTCTACTCGAAAGCCAACGTTTGCTTCATTTTTATGAGCATTAGACTGTTGCCTAACTCACCAGCCCGTTATTAAAATTTAAAAGTTTCTTTATAAAATATAAGGTTATGGATGAGTTTGGGGAATATATATTCATTTCATACTCTACTCGAAAGCCAACGTTTGCTTCATTTTTATGAGCATTAGACTGTTGCCTAACTCACCAGCCCGTTATTAAAATTTAAAAGTTTCTTTATAAAATATAAGGTTATGGATGAGTTTGGGGAATATATATCCATTTCATACTCTACTCGAAAGCCAACTTTTGCTTCATTTTTATGAGCATTAGACTGTTGCCTAACTCACCAGCCCGTTATTAAAATTTAAAAGTTTCTTTTAAATATAAGGTTATGGATGAGTTTGGGGAATATATATTCATTTCATACTCTACTCGAAAGCCAAATTTTGCTTCATTTTTATGAGCATTAGACTGTTGCCTAACTCACCAGCCCGTTATTAAAATTTAAAAGTTTCATTTAAATATAAGGTTATGGATGAGTTTGGGGAATATATATTCATTTCATACTCTACTCGAAAGCTAACCTTTGCTTCATTTGTATGAGCATTAAACTGTTGCCTAACTCACCAACTCCCCTTGTTTAGTTTCAAAAGTTTCTTTTGAATATAAGGTTATGGATGATTTTGGGGTATTCATTCCATACTCTACTCGACGGTTCGGACTTGAACCGGTGATCCAAGAGCTGATTCATACTACTCGACCACAGCCGCATCTGTAAAGCGCATTAATCTAACTTTAAAAATAAGGTCAAGTTTATGAGACTAATGCTCAAAGGACATTAGACACAACCTGATCTAATTAACGTATTACACACAGATGTGTAACTATGTTGTATATATAAATAAATGGGTCCATGTTACGCTGAGGGCCGTTACGCTGTCCCGGAACAATGGGTCAGCCGGGACAGTAGGACAGCGGGATTGTCCTACTAACCCGTTGTCTCTGCCCTACCGTCCTACTATCCCACTGTCAAGGTGTCCTACTGTCCTGCTGTCCCGCTACCCTACCGTCCCGATGTCCCACTGTCTCGCAGTTCCGCTGTGCCACTGTCCTGCTGTCCCACTGTCCTGCCGTCCCACTGTCACACTGCTACTGTCACGCTGTCCTACTGTCCCGTTGCCCTACCGTCCCGCTGTCCTACTGTCTCGGGACAGCGGGACGGCCCTCAGCGTAACATGGGCCAATAAAGGTGTAAGGACACGCACATACACATAAGAGTGCGACAGGAATTATAAAATACCCGCACCTGAAAGTTAAAAATTCCGGAACCGAGCCGGAACGTAATTTCAGCACTAAATGGTTTTTTGATGCGAGAAATCTGCATAAATTGTTTACAAACCTTTACAACCGATTAAGTAGTTAGCTAATAAATAGACAAATTGCATTAATAGTATAATTTGTAGGTCTAAATTATGACTTTTTACAATATTTCACTAATTATTAGAGTTAAAAGCAATCTCTGTGAATTTTATGGTGGCCGGGGTCGTGGCCGGGGCCTAAGGGCCCGGTACCGGGGTATCGGGGCCGGTACCAAGTTCCGTTTATAGCTAACTGTTACGTTTCCGTAAAACGAACATGGTGAGATTTGTCATTTTCGTGGTCTTCGTATTTTTAATACGATATACGCACAATTTCGTAGTGATTCTCGTTGATGCTTAATGTAAATTGTGTGAGTTCGCAAAACATTAGCGTAAACCCAAACATTAAATTCATTGTCTGGCTCCGGCACGATACTTGATGGTATGTTTCCGGCTACGAGAAGTGGCCCCGTTCGTGAAACCCACCGCTGTACAACTCGACCATCCACTCAGGGCACAGGGTGCAACCGGAGAGCAGCCTCCGGCTTCGATAGAACTTTTGCCAACCAAACAACATTGCAGATATTGGCTTAAATTAGCTAATCAAACATTTTTGCCACGTAATTTTGCCTCGCCTCCGGCTCCGACTAGTTTCGTCGATTTCCGGCTCCGGAATTTTTCACTTTCGGTTGCACCCTGCTTAACCAAGTACCTATCGTAATAGGCTTACTAGTGATATGAAGCCAAACAAAAACTGCTTAAATGAGCGTCAAACAGGTTGATCGATGTTTACTTTACATAAAACTTTGCAAAGGTGTGAGTCGTAAATCGTATTTAAATAAAAGCGAAATTTTCAATGTTTACAAATTTTGCAAACAGAGTTTCGAGTTCCCATTTGCATTTTTAATACACTCGAAAGAAAAGGAAAGGGTGGACAACATTTCGACCAGGCGTAATTGTTTCATTCCGCTTTTATAAAACAATTTTTACGACCTGCCATTTTATTTCACCTTTTGCATACATGAACTTTTAACTCAGTTTACCAAATTCAAAAATATGTCTTAATAGCAAAACAAATATCATTATTCTTCAGCAGTTACAACTGGGTTTGAGTTTACTAAACCCATACTCGATAAAAGGTATCTACCAAACTTTAAAGCGAAAACTTGAAGAAATTAAAAGCAAATTGGCATACTTGTGACATTCACAAATCCAAATGTGCCTCGAAACCCAAAATTCAACATTCAATTTGAAAAGTTGAGTTGAGGCACATGTGCTATTTTAAAATGCGCAACTGAATGTGAAAAACAAAGCCGGTGCATCATAGAGGTTTAATATTTTGCTTGCCTGAGCCAGGATCGGAGCCGTACGAAACATTTCAATATTCAAATTCAAAATAAATTGTATACAGCCCCGATATTACGCGCAAATGTTGCTACCTATCATTACTTTCAAAACTGTTGAAGTGCTGCCTAGTATTGCATATTGCACTATTTTTATCGGGCACACACAAAAATAAAAAATTCAAAATTTTAAACCAATTCACGTGAATAAAAAGTTAAATAGGTGTTCCTATGATTCACATATACTGCGCATTGTGTTGTGTTCTGTTTGATTTTTGTTGCATATTTCGTATGTCAGTGTGCTGCAAAGGCCGGCTAGTGTTTGAAACGGGGAGAACCGAAAGTCCCACCGTGTTAAAAAATCTTGCGATGCAAGCTGTGTGTCTGAAGCCCATGTTTTTTCTTTAACCCACTAGCTAAATTATGATGGCGTGGGAATCCAACACGTGTACATATCAGCAAGGCGCAGCCGGAATTGCAATTTACCGAAACCGGAATTTGAATATTTATATCACCGAAAACAGACCATGAAAGTTAAAAATACATTCCACCGAAAAATTCATTTCAATTTTTTGCAATATATTAGCGAAATGCCCTAATGGGATAGGTATTCGCGTTCTGCTGTCTATATTTTAGATTCTCATAATCCACGGAAGCTAAACCTACCTGCAATGATTTATTTCTGGCGATTGTCAAGGATTACTGATGAATTATTGAACTTTTATCGTCATTTTATTAAAATATCTTAATTTTGACAGACAGAAATTAAATACCGGAATTTTTAATTTCACTAAAAGATTGCCGGAACCGGGAGGTGAAAAAATGCTGGAACTTGAATTCCGGTTGCACCCTGATACAACGTAAAAATTGTGTCTTCGGAGCAATTGCAGACCTTAAAAGAAAAAAAATGTGTTAAAATCGCTCTTCGAAATACTAAAATTTCAAAATACAAGAACTGCGTATGTATACACATCTTTCTTTCAACCGCAAATTCATGGACATTGATGTATCCGAACCCAGTTTGGAACAATTTTTGTGAACATTGCGAAATCCGTAAATTTGCCAACTATATTTTTCAAATCTAAATGATTTTTTCTATAACGGTTATGGACGTGTGTTCATATTCATTCTGAATACTTAATACTTTAGGTAAATTCTTTCAATTTTTATGAGCATTAAACTGTTGCCTAACTCACCATATATCCATTTCATACTCTACTCGAAAGCCAACTTTTGCTTCATTTTTATGAGCATTAGACTGTTGCCTAACTCACCAGCCCGTTATTAAAATTTAAAAGTTTTGTTTAAATATAAGGTTATGGATGAGTTTGGGGAATATATATTCATTTCATACTCTACTCGAAAGCCAACGTTTGCTTCATTTTTATGAGCATTAGACTGTTGCCTAACTCACCAGCCCGTTATTAAAATTTAAAAGTTTTGTTTAAATATAAGGTTATGGATGAGTTTGGGGAATATATATTCATTTCATACTCTACTCGAAACCTAACCTTTGCTTCATTTGTATGAGCATTAAACTGTTGCCTAACTCACCATATATCCATTTCATACTCTACTCGAAAGCCAACTTTTGCTTCATTTTTATGAGCATTAGACTGTTGCCTAACTCACCAGCCCGTTATTAAAATTTAAAAGTTTTGTTTAAATATAAGGTTATGGATGAGTTTGGGGAATATATATTCATTTCATACTCTACTCGAAAGCCAACTTTTGCTTCATTTTTATGAGCATTAGACTGTTGCCTAACTCACCAGCCCGTTATTAAAATTTAAAAGTTTCATTTAAATATAAGGTTATGGATGAGTTTGGGGAATATATATTCATTTCATACTCTACTCGAAACCTAACCTTTGCTTCATTTGTATGAGCATTAAACTGTTGCCTAACTCACCAACTCCCCTTGTTTAGTTTCAAAAGTTTCTTTTGAATATAAGGTTATGGATGATTTTGGGGTATTCATTCCATACTCTACTCGACGGTTCGGACTTGAACCGGTGATCCAAGAGCTGATTCATACTACTCGACCACAGCCGCATCTGTAAAGCGCATTAATCTAACTTTAAAAATAAGGTCAAGTTTATGAGACTAATGCTCAAAGGACATTAGACACAACCTGATCTAATTAACGTATTACACACAGATGTGTAACTATGTTGTATATATAAATAAATGGGTCCATGTTACGCTGAGGGCCGTTACGCTGTCCCGGAACAATGGGTCAGCCGGGACAGTAGGACAGCGGGATTGTCCTACTAACCCGTTGTCTCTGCCCTACCGTCCTACTATCCCACTGTCAAGGTGTCCTACTGTCCTGCTGTCCCGCTACCCTACCGTCCCGATGTCCCACTGTCTCGCAGTTCCGCTGTGCCACTGTCCTGCTGTCCCACTGTCCTGCCGTCCCACTGTCACACTGCTACTGTCACGCTGTCCTACTGTCCCGTTGCCCTACCGTCCCGCTGTCCTACTGTCTCGGGACAGCGGGACGGCCCTCAGCGTAACATGGGCCAATAAAGGTGTAAGGACACGCACATACACATAAGAGTGCGACAGGAATTATAAAATACCCGCACCTGAAAGTTAAAAATTCCGGAACCGAGCCGGAACTGGATAGTGAAAAACACCAGATTTCCCTATCGGATCCGAAATTCCATTGCACCCAGCTACAAACATATAAGTACACATTGAATAGAAACAAAACATAAAATATACCTTGATTCCCAAATCAGTCGGCAAATAGAACTTGACTGTTTATTATATACGTTATGTTGGTTTTTAACAGATTAATTCCTAAAAATACACATCATTAATATATGAACTAAACAGCAAATCTTTGATCCTGGCTCACGATATTTTTCATGGAAACCCATTTTCATGGGACAGTGTAAGTAAACGCATGCATCAGCAAGCAAGAGCTTCAAAATAATCCTGTTAGCCAGAGGTCCATTCTAAACGTAACCTTAACCCAAAGCTTAATCTTAAGCCTCAGCTTGTTTTCTGTTTCAGTCGTGTTGATTTATATGGGAACAGTAAAATTAATTTAATGAACGGAAATATAAAGGAGTAGGAACCGGTACCAAGCAGACGTGCTTGAATAAGGCAGATTTTTATCTACTCTACAGTTATATATTGTCGTGCACTTAACTTAAAATTGCGTTAAGCAAAGCCCGTAACCTGAGAAAGGCATGGGTCAGGGTCAACCGTCAGTACGCTACAAAAAATGTTCATTTCTAAAAAGTTGTATGATAAAGTGAATGGAAATTTCTGATTTTTAATCCTAAGTTACCTGTACTCGCTTAATAACCTCTTTTAAGTTTTCCCCAAACAATAAAACATAACTTCATTTTTATATCAGTTCCGTATTTGAATGATATATTCCCTAATAGCTCACTTTGCTGCGAACCCGTAGCCAAGGGCGGGCAGGGGAGAGTCAGCCCTCTCATGGAAAATTTGGGCCTCCCCTAGAATGTTTTCAACCTTGCTTGTAACTCATTTAAACCCTTGAATGCCCGTCTTGAAAAATATTTACCCCCCAGCATGGCAGCTGGTGACCGGCCTGCCTTGCTGCTGCAGGAGGTAACTTTTTAGGACGTTCATACAAACGTTTCCGATTATTTTGAGGTTTAAACTTTTCAAAAGGAAGAGGCAAAAATTCACAGCGGACCAGTGCCAGTACGTTTCAAATCAAAAAAGTTGTAAGATGCGACTTTTCTACAGCTCCTAGCCCTTCATGCAAATGCTTCGGTTTTCAAACATCAAAAACAAAAAACAAAATCGAACTTTAAACTATGGGAATGTTTAAGCCATAATGCTAATACTGAGTAGCAGTGGGCGCGCAAGTCTGAACTGTTGAATACAATATGCAAAATAATCCGTTGTTGCAGATAGTTTTTGAAACAAAAATCTAAAATTTAGCGAAGTGTATATAACGTATACATACTATGTTTAGCGGGGCTGTAGTTGCAGAACAGATTTTTAGCTATAAAGCAGTCTTGTGTACAACGTTGGATCCAGAAAATCTGACGGGGGTGGGTTAACAAAATTGTGAAACGCAATTTGTATTGTATGCTAAATATGTGCCAATTTTCCGAGTCGGAAAAATTGTGAGGCAGGGCCTTACCATTTTATAAAAAATATTCCCCTCCCCACCAGCCCTCTGGATCCGTTAGTGAGTATTGATTCCCAAAGTTTTATTGATTTTTATCCGACAAATTCGCAAATGTAAGAGGCACTTCGAACACACACATATATATACATACATATATATATAATCATAGACTATTCTTTTAAACCTACGCTACGGGGAGGCGTTTGGCTGTGTTTGTGCTTGTGCATGTAGTATGTACTGCTGTTACTAAACAAAACCCCACTTTAGCGCAGGGTGTACTAGGAAAGGAACTTTTAACCTGAAATCAGTTTATTCGCTGTTTTAATGTCAATTAAAAAAGCTTAATAAGCCCCCATTTGCCACAAACGAAGAAATTAAGGTTTTCGAAATTTTTTCCAAACAGGCAACTAGTGTCAAAGCTAAAATTGCGCTGCTACTTTAGTGCTCGTGCGCAACGTATCCACACGCAAAATTCTGGACCCGACATTGCTCGCGAAGGCTAACATATAAATACCACATCATTGTTAAATTTTTGTTATAAAAAACTGCAATTTAAAGGGTTCTGACGAAGTGCTAAGCTGTTGGAAAGTTGATTTCAAACAGTGATTCATAGGCTTAGGTTGAGTGTAATTTGCACCTTTCTGTCCAGCAGGGTTCAACCGGAGGTTTGCCTCCGGTTCCGGCAAACAAATCGGCCTCCGGCTCCGGCAAAAAAATCGGCCTACAGCTCCGCTAAATTTTTGCCGGAGGTTCCGGCAATTTCGGTAGTAAAATTTTGCACAATTTTTCTAAATTTATCGGTTTAGCGCGTTTTTAGATTGAGTTTTGTCACAATTTTCATGAAAGAATTTCTGAAATTTCGCTGAAATTAGCGTAAAATGAAACAACTTAACAACATTTTGCAGAATTGGCTAAAATTAACTAATTAACTATGTTTTTTACTACTTAATTTCGCTTCACCTCCGGCTCCGGCAAGTTTAGTTGACCTCCGGCTCCGGTATTTTTCTGCTCCAATTGCACCCTGTTGTCCATTTTTTTGCAAACGAACAATTTTAACGTTTGATTTTTAATGGATGTTCGTTTTTATATGTACGTAAAGTATATACAAACTTGCGCTAACCTAGCAAAAAGCTTCATCACAATCGTGTTGGTGGCCAGTTTTGGTTCAATTTGTATTGTTAAGCCGGCACAAAAAGTAACAAAACGCGCCAAATTTCTGTGTACGTGTTGGAAGAAAATCATGGCGCTGCGACTTTTATATGTTATGTTTGGAAAGTATGTCTATCAGCTTCTGCCGGAAGAAGTGCTTTGAATTTTTGAATTTTGAAGCATTAAAATTTAGCGCAGCAGGGCCGTTAGTTGTTCAATTTGGAAAATTGCTCGCTGGTGCTGGCTCTTACACTTTGTCTTGGGTTTCTGTTATGCAGAGTTCTCAGACGTGGGTAGTTTAGACATAGGTTTCGTTTAGGATTTAACGAATCCTGTAAATTATAAATTATGTTCGAGGTTGTGTCCCATATTCAATTTAATTTATGATCTCCAAATAGGGTTATTTCACCAATAATGTTGCAAAAAAGAAAATTTAAATGAATTATTCGGTGACATGTATTTTTCATTTTCGGTTCCAGTCCCGAAACCTGTAAATCGTAATTTCGTTTGCACCCTGGTAAGAACAAACTAATTAATGAAGCATTTATTTGTTCGGCTCTTGTCCAATCACCTCCACTTTATAAGGTGTAAGCCTTGAGCGTGCCTAAACCGATGAGCGGGGACCCGGAGGAAAAGTGTAGAATATCCGTTAAATGCTATGCACAGGATTGTTTTATGTACGTATATGCATGTATTTTAGGTGCAGTTTTATCTTTACTGTAATAGGTTTGATCGTTTTAATACACGAACGTACGCCTTCCACTACATTTTGTACATCGTTGCTGATTAGCATATCAATATATATTCCACCTGCTGCAATCCAACATATGTAATGACGGAACAAAACGTTTCAAATGTTTCGAGTGAGGAAAACAGGAAACCGTTGCAAAGCAATAACTCTGTGGATACGGTGCATAAACTCCAAGCGCATTCTCGTATTCACACAATTGTAAAGAACCGCGAGCACCGCGAAAGATTGGATACTGCTCGATATGTAAGTTGTAAACAAACTGACGTAAGAGCATTCCCTCACAATGAAAAATACAATTCGGGCTCAGACAATAATTTGGTAAACCTCTGCCTATGCATAAAACTCAAGCGCATCTAATTGTTTGTAGTACAGCTAACCAACAAATTGGAGCCACTCAATAAAAAACTCTTGTACGCTTCCGCTATTGTCATCGTTTAACAGGAGTTTAGGGCGCGGCATGCGGCAACTAGCGTAATGTCAAAAAAAGGAACAGAGTCAGCGATGCAAATGGTGCGGTAATGAATTAAGCTTTATAACAAAGCATTTGGATGAGGGACCCTCTGTCACCGCAATGCAAGACAAGTGAATTATATATTATGCAGAACTGACGCCGCTACAGCTGCACTAAAATTTTTGCCAGAGGTTCCGGCAATTTCGGTAGTAAAATTTTGCACAATTTTTCTAAATTTATCGGTTTAGCGCGTTTCGATTGACTTTTGTCACAATTTTAATGAAATAATTGCCGAAATTTGGCAGATAATTAGCGTGAAACCAAACAACTTAACAACATTTTGCAGATATTGGCTAAAATCGGCTCCGGCAAGTTTCGTTGACCTCCGGCTTCGGCTCCGGTATTTTTCACGTCCGGTTGCACCCTGAGATCTACAGTGTCGTGTTGTTTGTATTTCAGTGTGAGTCTCTTAAATTCCGACACGAAACATTTATAAGGTTCGCGAATCCCCTGCTCCCCAAAAAATTTTCAGTCGCGTTAAAGGTCGTGTGCTACGAGGTGTGCGAAACTCAAGGACACAATATTTAGTTATGTATATAAATTTAGATTGACATCGGCCATAGTCGATTTTGGTGCGGAGACTTTTTGAACGAACAGATGCTTGATGATTACATATCTTCCCTAAATTTTGGACCCTACAACGAAAAAACCGGTGTGTACGCTGCACAGAGTTATATGCTTGGCGACGATTACATCCTGACCCGGCGGTTCACTGATATGTTTCCTGACAAAAGGGCTCGATATGCAATCATTAGTTTAATTTGCAAATCGGAGTCGGACGCTGGCAGTCAACGGCGTAACCGTGAAAAGCTGGAACTTTTGATATCAAATCCAACTCGGCTTGCGTTTTACCTTGCTGTATCAATGCGAAATGCTATCGAGTCTGTTATTTCGCGGCGCTGCAGGAGGTAATATATAGACAGTGGAGGTATAAGAATTTATGTCAACAAAATTAGGTATAATATACAATAATCTTACAGGTACTGACACTACTGACAGTAATTTTTTGTTCGTTATAAATATTGATTGTCTTATCACTATCAGAATGAAACCTTTGGATCTTGGAGTACTATGTTATGTTTTTTATTACTTGTTGATACAATTGTAAGTGATCGGCATTTATAACGAAATCAGAACCAATCGGAGCTGCTCAAATTTTGGTTGAGGCTTTCGGTTATGTTTTAGGCTTTGGGTAAGTATCATTTAGGAGACATCAATAAGTCTAAACATTTTTAGTCTTTACTTGCCTAAACCCGGAAAGTACACCAGAACAAAACACTTAAATTAATGTGGGAGAAGTGTACAAGACGCAAAATAATTGTTGATCGTGCTAAGCATTTTGAACAGTTTTATCCGGCTCTCTAGGTGACTGCTGCGCTCTACATAGCGTGAGCAGGATGGTAGTTGTAGCGCAGCACTGTGCCGATTTAGCTTAAATGCCTGTATCTTTGTTCCGGTTCCAATAGAGCGACCGTGAAACCGCTCTTCCAAAAATGGGTTGGACAAGACGACCGCAGCATGCCTATGTACAACCCAATAAATAAATAGAAAAATGTAAATGTTTGTACAATCAGCCGAACAAAGCCTGCAGCTCCTATATGCGCTGGCTGTAATATTTCACACACCAGCGTTATTTGCTATCCTTGGCCGTACGCAAAGGCTCTGTATCAGGGTTCCAACCGAAACTTAATTTTGTTGAGATCGGATCGACGGAATTGAATTTGCTCGTCGGAACCGGAATCGAAACTGGAATCGGAGTTTTTAGATTTACGTGTGTCATGATTTCGTTAATTTTTAGTCGTAAAACCAAATTTCACAGTTTACACAGTAATTTTCTCAGTGTAAGTTTTCAGTGGCAAAGTATAATTCTCGAAATCAGGTGGTTTTGCAACACATTTTCGGTCTTTTGAATTGCCTTAAGTTATGATGGAACATAAGTTTAAATATAAAATAATTTTGATGGAAAAACGCACGTCACCAAAAACACAGGAATTCCAGCATCGGAATCACACACCGTCGGAATCGGAATAGGAATGCGAATTTTGTCGGAATGTCAGCTGGAATCGAACTTCCGTTGCAAGGCCGGCTTTTACTTAAACGTGTGAGGTAAAGGCATTCAGTTAATACATTCCGGATATATACGTATACTGCCTGTATTAGCCTTCGTATTAGCTGCGTGTAAATAGGTTTTCAGAAAGAGAACCGCGACATCTCAGGAGCTGGATTATTGCGCAGTGGTACGAAGAGTTTAATTCAAGAGTAATAAAATTTGAAGCTCACAGGGGCCGTTATATATACGTGTACATAGTTCAAAAGTTTTTTAAACCTAACCATTTTACAATGCTTCTGCATACATTTGAAAGTATGGTTAATGATGTTGCAACACTTTACTGTAAAGACCACGACCTGTGCTATATTTCAGAATTAAAGAACAAGAAAAGCTTGCAAGCTTAAGCAAAGCAGTTGACAACCACATTGAACTATGTATGACAACTGATCTGGGAACCTTAGCGAATGGAGATCCTAGGTCTCCTAAAACAACGGTTTTACGAAACGAGTTATACGAAGCAACGAGGTGTATCTTAAAGCATGCCAAGAGACCGGTTAGTTTTCAAGTTTTGACGTATAAAAAAACCGAAAAATTATGATTATGCAGTATACTTTTGCTTTTTACATTATGCGATTTTTTCCAACGGTTATAAAGGCTACGCCCTGGCGCATGCACTCAAACTAGATAATGTGTATAAAAATACTTTCATTGAGCGAAGCGAAACTCCGAGCGAAGCTCGGAGTTTCGCGAAGCGTTTTATGTTTTGTACTTGGGGGTCGAAAGGTGGATGTCCGTCCGTCCGTCCGTCCGTCCGTCCGTCCGTCTGTCCGTCCGAAAAGAATCTCAGGAACGGCTAAACCGATTTTGATAAACTTTTTTTGTTTGAAAGCCAATTATCCTGGGGTGTTAACCTCGCATTGGGGTTTTAAAAGTTTAAGCCGTTTATTAGCTACAGGCTAATTTGCATAATTAATTAAGCCTAAATTAGGACTTTCCACAATATTTCACTAATTATTACAGTTAGAAGCAATCTAATTTTAGCATTAAATGGTTTTTGGGTGCGAGGAATCTGTGTAGACTGTTTACAAACCTCCAAAACCGATAATTGAGCAGTTAGCTAATAGATAATTTGCATATTAGCATAGTTTATAAGCCTAAATTAGGGCTTTTTACAATATTTCTCTAATTATTACAGTTAGAAGCAATATAATTTCAGCACTAAAGGGTTTTTAGGTGCGCCGAATTTGACTAAATTGTTTACAAACATCCAAAACCGATAATTGAATTGTTAGCTAATAGCTAATTTGCATATTAGCTTAATTAACAAGACAAAACTAGGATTTTTTAAATTATTTCATTAATTATTAGGGGTACTTAAGGTTTTCGGGTGCGAGGAATCTGAATAAATTGTTTACAAACCTCCAAAACCGATAATTGAATAGTTAGCTAATAGCTAATTTGCATATTAGCTTAATTGACAAGACAAAATTAGGGCTTTTTAAATTATTTCAATAATTATCAAGGTTAAAAGCAATATAATTTCAACACTAAAGGGTTTTCGGGTGCGAGGAATCTGAATAAATTGTCTACAAACCTTAAAAAGCAATTATCGAATAGTTAGCTAATAGATAATTTGTATATTTGCTTAATTGACGAGACAAAATTAGGAGTTTTTGAATTATTCCAATAATTATTAGGGTGGCTGAAAGGTTTTTGCGTGCGAGGAATCTGAGGAAATTGCTTACAAGCCTCCAAAACCGATAGACGAACAGTTAGCTAATTACCAATTTGCATATTACCTTAATTGCCTACGTGTGTTCGAGCTTCGCTCAATAAATGTAGTCCCACTACGACTGGTATATATACGTGGATTTGTTCTATACATGTACACCTTACTGCTGTTTTACCAAAAAATTAACAACGCTCTTGCAGTGCTAGTTTGGTTTATCAATATACCAGTTGTTTCAGAGAATGTTTAAATCAAAAAAGGAAAAGAAGTCGCGTAAAGACAAGGTACGTAAGTGTAGTTACATTAAATAATTGGAGAAAATCTCAAAGGTACTGGGAAGATTTCCAAATCATTTGACTGTTTAAGAATGAAGCTGATGGTTTCTTAAATTTTGTATCTTAATTCGCGTTTATCAACCGCTTTAATTGAACTCTAGACAAATAAATTGGTTTTGCCGTCGCACTCTTATTTTTATATCTCAGGAAAGCGATGACAATGAAAATGTAGATCCGAGTGAGCTATCTACTTCGCAAAAAAACAAGGCACATAATGGCATGCAAAAAACCAGGGTTCGAAAGTCACTCCATCGGAAGCTTGATGATAACTACAAAACCCCGTCACCATTATCGTCAGAAAATATTTCGGCGGTAACAATATATTATACGTACATATGCAACTTCTACACTTTTACCCGCATTTAGCTTTTGGAGTTTGTGTAGGCTTATGTTCAAGCTAATGTTTAGGGTAATTGCATAGGGATTTGACAATGGTTTTGTCTGGGGTTTAGGTTTAGGAAAACAGCTTTCGTAACTTGCGCCTAAGCCTAAGAATGTGTGAGCGCCAAAGAATAGAAGACAATGACTTCGTTCGAAAATTTTAATGTCTAAAGCTTGCTAATACTATTGGTGCAATACTATTCTGTACGTATATACTAGATATTTCTTATACATTTTTAAACGAGTGTTATTAGAATTAAAATAAGAAATCATCTAGACGTTGATCAAATAATTCATTACAAATGCGTTTCGTGTTTTTTCCAAAGATTATTAAAAAATAGGCAAATTTTTACTATATATTGCAAATTAACTTGACACAATCATTTATACGTATATACATATACCTGACTAGTATCGCGTTACGACCCATGTAAAGATCAGGGGCGGAGAGTTTTCCCGTGTGACTAAGGTTTAGCAATATACTCATTCTTACGATTAGGCTTAGGTTTAATACTGTTCCACCCCCGTTCTTTACATTGGCCCAAAAACTATGGCATTCATGGTTTCGTTTTAGCTTATTTCAAAGGAACTCGGCGATCAGAACAACCAGTCGAAGAAGAAGCTTGACGCGAGTTGCAAAACTCCATTACAGTTATCATCTTCAGAAAACACGCCGGCGGTAAATATATATGTAACGAGAATTGCTTTTGGAACTAAAATAATTTATTGTCTTTCAATCAATTGAGTATTCTCAAGCTGCCTATGTACCTATTTAAGAATTAAAACGAAAGTTTAAAAATTTATAGAAGAGTTGCATAGCATTGTTATCTCAAAAGAAAGAAGCATGCACGGTTATAAATAGCTGTCAAATTTTGAATCAATTGTATAATATGGTGGGTTTTCGTACCTTTGAAATATTAATAATTTTAGGAACAATGCATCATGAAAGCAAATAACGAGCAAATGCGTATAATAGCAGCATGCCAGCAGAATACCAGTCATGATAATCCGAGCGCAAACGGCATACCAGAAATCAAATTCAAAAAAGTTAAATCGTTGAAAAACAGTATTAGATGGTCAAGACAACTAAAACAAAGATACAAAAAGCGTTTGAAGGTAAACAAACATACGCAACCGAACTAGCTCAGCATGCTAGGCACTACCTGAATATTTTGTGCAAGGCTGTGCAATGATTTCACATGAAGTTTTTAGCACGAAACGATGTTGATACGTTTCTGAGAAAGAATTACAATAACGAGTTCATTCTGAAAACTAATTTATAATTATAATTATTGGATTCCACATGGTTCCAACAGGGACTAAATTTTGAAGGAACAGGAACACGAATTGGACCTCTTTGCAGGAACCGGAACAGGAATCGGAATTTGAAATAAATTTTCATATTTTCATCACCGAATTGCTGTTGGACTTTTTAGAAAACTTGCCAAAAATGGCTTTGCGAAGATTCAGCAACTTCTTCATCAAGTTTTGAAGTTTGGTGATGTGAATATTCCTTATTTTTGAAAGAAATTTTCAAAATTTTCGTACTTTCGCAAAAAAATTTTCGTATAGAACTTACGCATGTACGTACACAGAACTAGGCCAATGTAAAGAACACTGGCGGAACAGTAAACGCATATTCCGAAGCTTAAGCCTAAGCCTAAGCCGAGCAAAAAATAGTCTAAACGCTTAAGTTTACTCTTTTGCAGTCCCGCAGAAAAGTTTTCCTCTTCTTATCTTTAACTAATGCATGCACACTATACAGAGTATGAATGCGTTTTAACGCTTTTGAGTGAGATATTTTGATATGCATACAACTGATGAAATTCTGGCTGTCAATCGATCCGGCTTGCAATTTATTTGTATAGGATTGTCAGTTAAAACTGTGACTAGCGTGAAACTATAGGAAATCTTTCCAAGCTGGACCAGGAAATGTTTTCAGAAAAGCGGCTCCGACAGCCGCAGAGTTCTCCCTAATGTTCACACTATATTACATACAGGTTCACTTTTCATTGGTTTTGGTGCAAATTTTACAGTCTGCTTCTAATTCCAGAACGTATGCAATTTGGCCAATTTATGTCCGTCAAAGAAATGTGACACAAACTCAAAATGTGAGCAACCAGCTGAACCGCAAGGTAAGCAATAAAGCAAATTGGAAACGAACGATTTTAGGTTTTCCATTAGCGATGATCGGTTACGTATATTCGTTGTACGCTTGCTGTGTTTTCAACTTGACTGCTTATATATTGATATTGCCTCCAGAAATAGAAGTAGCCGCAGCAATGAATTGTTTTTAAGTTCGACAACCTACATTGCTAAAAAGCACTTGTTTATGTTATAGTTTGAGTTTTGTTCTAAATGAACTTATTGTTCAAAGTTGCATACTCATCTCTAGGGCTGTGGACTTTAAAGTACAAATACTGATATTATTTTTATTTATCTAATATTTGTATATAAAGTACCAAAATAATATATAAAAAATTTTGTTTAGTGGTTCTCATACCACTGTAAAAGAACGAAAGATTGGAGTTCTCCGGCGCAAAAGTTTTCCCGAAAAGCGTAAATTTTGAAAACTCTGCAGCACAATGTGCATCATATTTTAGACAAAAAGTTTTATCTCCCCCAAAATTTTAGGATCCGCCATTGTCGCCCACTTTCTGATTTTTGGAAATATAAAAATGTAAAACTAGTGTCAATATAACGCTTGTTTGTGATATATTGTTTAAACATTATTCATAGTACAGCACAGCGGATATATGCGTTTTAATATACGTACCTCTCAATTATTTTCGAATAGTTGGTTTAGATCTTCAAACACTCTACTCAGTTTTTTAATGGGCGATCAGCGAGACTGCCCAGACTGTTTTGCCAGTCTGTATGATCAAAATTTAAATTTTTACCTATTTAGTTGCTGTGATATTTTGTGATTTCAGTTGTCGAGCGAAGAAATTTAGCTAGGCTTTGAAGAGTGTTGTAAAGGTCACATTTAAAACAGCAGTATATCGTTTAGTTTTTGTTTAAACCTGAATTTGTAGATTGTGACGAAACGGATGCTGGGCAGAATTCAAATGATGAAGACCAATACATTCCCAACATCGACAAAACAGTCGCTAGGTCATGCGAGAACGAAGGTAATCGATAACGCTGGTCGCTGACATTTGTAACAAAACATGATCATTCGAAAATTTGACACTGCTGATAAGGACACAAAAGCGGTATCTATGTACCTCCACAGAAAATCTGTCTGCCCCCGAACTTTACTTGGGTCGCTTATTTTGCGTGAAATTATGAACTGAAAGAATGAATTTAAATTGTGCAATTAACTTCTATCCCTGTATAAACATAAAACATGCATACACTACATATTTGCAAGTAACCGGGGTTTTAGCAGGACATTATATATGTCTTGTTGCAAAATGACTTTAATACGTACATCACAAAGAGGGAAAGAACAACACTTGTAAATGTTATACGATGCAAATTTGTGAATAACTAATACATTGACAAAACTATGAAGGTTGTCGCGGAACATTGATAATCCATTGGAGAGCTAGGTCTGAGTCTCCCTTGGGAATAGGGCTGCCCGGCCCAGTGTAGCCACCCACCTGGGCTGCTGCTGATTTCCGCGCGTAGGAAGGTAGGCAGGGAATAGACATGTCCAAAGCTAGGACCGTCACCGAGACCCTACGTCTCGGTGACGGACGTTTTCGTTATTTTCCGGTTTAATGTAGATTAGAAACTGGGATCGCTTTTTAACTCATAAAATTTGTCGTATCACACCTGTCACTTCATGGTGTATATACGTACATGCTAATTTAAACAGGTTGCAAAGATGAACCATCGAGTTCAAATATTCCTGAACAAAATAATGGACTAAACTCAAAGATATTTTTGGATGGTCAGTTTTCGATGTGGTCTTTTGTGCTAACAACATACGTACATATTAAATTGGTAAACTTGTCTATTTAAAACGTTAATACTTCAACGCCTGTACATTCAATTGAATTGAGCGTCGCATCTATTTTACTAGTTAACAAACTTTTGAATTAGTACTAGCGGATCCATAAATAAGAAGACCCCGAGCCAGTCCACCAAAAGAGGCAAACCAAGATGTTCAGTTAAGATTTAGCAGTAAAATGGTGTTCGGCTGCTCATCTTTTTTCCTTACGATTTTGTGATCTTTGAGCTACATCCCACTTAAACAGTTTTGTATGCAATGAAATTTGTGGTCTAAAAATAATTTTGAACTTTCAGGGTTTCTAAGTGGTTTAACAGAGGAAACGGATACCTCGGCTACAAAATCAGGTGCGTATGAGTAGAAATCCGAGCATCTTATAGGCAATCAAAGATTGACAAAACTTTCAAATTGTCCTGCATAAATGACTGTATTAGCATTGTGTTTATGCCGTTGTATCGGTATTTAGATTAATATATGGCGCTGGAAACACTGTAATTCATTATACTGTAGGATATGCCCTAAATATATATTTTGTTTGGTTAAGACATAATACAATAAAGACGTTGCGAAAAATGTTTCCACAGAGACACCTGTTACAACTTTGTTACGTAGGTCTGCACGTAACGAATTGCATTGAAATCTCGAGTGGTTTTTAGAATTTCGTCCAGAACAACAAAAAATTTGCTTTTAAATTTATAAACACTCTCTTTTGGACACAGCATTTATTATGCTATAGAAAACTGCAAATGGAAAGTAAACGCACTTTCTACAGCAGAAGTAGTATCGACAACAAAACTTGCGTATAATCAATTGCCGAAAAAACGTTGCCTGGTAGCTGATGATGCAAGTACGCGGTATATATTGGTTTGGTGTACAGCAGTACGTAGATATTTTAACAATCGGTGCTTATTTGTTTGATGATAAAGCGGTGGATGGGTGGATCCAGATTCAGAAATTTCTGACGGGGACTAGCAAACAGTATGAAACGAAAAAATTGTACACTACCTTATAATTTTATCACCAAAAATATTCTGAGGGGTTAAATAGATAGTAAAATTAGGGAACTTTCCTCAGAATATTATACAATGGTACGTAGTTACATATAGGTATATAGAGGTATATTTATATACCTATATGTAACTACGTACCATTGTATAATATTCTGAGGGGTTAAATAGATAGTAAAATTAGGGAACTTTCCTCAGAATATTATACAATGGTACGTAGTTACATATAGGTATATAGAGGTATATTTATATACCTATATGTAACTACGTACCATTGTATAATATTCTGAGGGGTTAAATAGATAGTAAAATTAGGGAACTTTCCTCAGAATATTATACAATGGTACGTAGTTACATATAGGTATATAGACGTATATTTATACAGTATGTGGCGCACCAGTTTAGTGATATATACCAGGGTGGCAACAAAGTTTCGGATTCGGATTTGTCAAAAATTGAGGTTCGGATTCGGTTGTGGAAAAGCCGAATCCAAAAGCCGAAAGCAAAAAAGCTCGGCAATATGTTTTTCATTTTTAAGCAATAACATTTTAAATACCTTGCTATAATATCAATATTTTTTATTTAAATGTGAGAAATCTTATAAGTGACGTCGGGACGAAATATATTACGTATTAAAAGTTATACGGCTGGCATTGCGCTGATATTCTGAAACAAATTATAGACATATGTATCTGAAATTTGCAACATGCAGGATTCAGATTTGGATTCGGTTTCGGATTCGGCAAATTAGCACTGGATTCGGATTCAGATTCGGTCAAGTCCTGGATTCCGTGTACTTACTTGTTTCACAATTGAACTTGAAGCGCTGCTTTTATTAGCAATTTTGCGAGCACATTTAAATCTTCCATCTTTCTCATGCTTGGCTTGTTGCAGTACGTACTAGCATGCTGTTCAAAATTTCAGTGCCTATCGCTGTTTATCCAAAGCAACCCCGCTTTGGAATGTTGGACAACGAAGTTGTTCTTGCACACAAAACAGGTAAATAACTGTTTTTTTCTGGTTGACATACATATATACCTATATGTATTAAAGATTGTTGATAAAGCGTTAGTATACGTGTTTATTTCCATGCGCGGTGCAGATATAAACGGAGAAAATGCGTAGTGATAATGCTGAATGTTGAAGTGCGCATCAAGTTATGATGTTAAAAATTGCGAAATATGGTGAGAATTCGTTATTTGTTAATCAATTAGGCAACTAACGTTTTAACCTTGGCTTTAGGTGCTGGCTGTAACCAAAGCAATAATTCATGCGCTTCAACGCAACAAACCATAAATAGTGAAGCTATTGTCGGTCAGGAATCTGATTGCACAGGTCGTAACGATATAGCAAAGGTGTTGGGAAGACAGATTCCTACAGATGGTATGTAATAGTCGGTAAATATGATACACAAGTTTAACTCACCAATATATTGCTTTATTAGTTGCTTTATAACTTTCATGCTTTGCTTTTCATCGTTATGATAAGATTGTGCCAAAAGCTAAAAGAACGAAATTACATCACAGAAGTTGAAGTATATATGTCATCGGGTGTACCTAGTCATAAATTTCAACAGTAATATCGAAGTTGACAGTGTATATTTAAAATGTTTATGCCGGTTTATCAATATAGTTAAACACAAGTTAATCCTTTACTGCAATTTTCAGTTTTTCCGACACAAGTTGGAAATTTTGAAAGCAATAATTCATATGCTTCAATAGCCAAAAATACTGCTAACAGCCCTTCTGCTGACCGAATAACGAATTCTACGAGTCCTAAAGGATCCAGCATAATTTCACAAAAACGTATAACGTATTTATGCTAATGGTGGTAATTTTCGTTCATGATTGCCGTATTTGTTTATATATCAATATAGAAATCCTCGGTATAAAAAGATTCAGCCTCGTTTTGCAATGTACAGTGAGCGATAGGTAATATTTTTAAGTTGTTTTCTTCTATTTTAGCTCTTACAACAGTTGATGGTAGTATTAATATGGAAAACAAATCAAGCCCTTCAATTGTTCAAAACAATGATAACGATGGTGCACCTGAAAATATGTTACAAAAAAATAAAAAAATAGACGCAAGGAGTACGGAGGTTTCATGTATATATACACAGCGAGCTCAACATAGTTAATGTTTTTATTTTACATCTAATGCACAAAGGATTTTTACGGTTTTTTCAATTTTTTCACTTGTGCTAAAGCTCAGGCTCACGCGTTACGCCTAAGCATCAGCTTGAAAAAAGGTTGTCTTAACCCTTTGTCTTAACCTTTGCCTGAACCTTAATCTTATATGCGGGTGAACGTGCACAAGTGACCCACTTTGGTTAGAAATCAAAGTTTATCTGAATCAAACCATCATATATATATATATATGAAGCTTTGTTTTAGAGCTTTTGAGTGACATGAACTGCGACTTACAAAGCAGAATGAATGAAATAGTCACAGAAGCAATCACAGAGGCAAAACCCAACAAAGGTACGTAAAAACGTAAAGGATGAAATTCGTACTTCGGCTTAAAATATATAAATCGAAAACATTTTCGTTGAAAATTATGTCTTGATGGCATGCGCCCATATATAATTAAGATCTGTAGTTCGTATATCATGACTAAACTACACTACCTTAAGAATTTTAAAACTATTTTTATTTTTAGAAAACACGTGTGGAGACTACAGACATGCTGGGCATAATGTTGGAATTGGACGTTATGTTAATCAAAATGGTAACGAGCGTTGTGACGATGAATTTACTGCAGAGGAGAGCGGTGAGTATGGATATAGGTACGGTGGACTTGCCTAGACTATATCGTTGAAACAACGGTGACGAGGATTTTTGAAACATTGACTGCGACGTTCCATTAAATATATTTCAAACAGAAATTTACTATTACGGACATACTGCTTTCAGGAAGTTTTTATACGCTTCCTATTGCAAGTACCTTACTTTCTTTCAGATCGTTTTGTGAAATCTGTAGAAGATAAAGCTAACTGTATGGTAAAGCAATGGTTAGCAAATAACGAAATGTGCCAAGGTAATGGCGTCAAGACTTAATTTATATATATTTTACATATTGGCTGGATTTCTGAAATCTTACTTAAATGTTTAGTAATTACTTAAGTCACCGACATTGCTAAACATATACTGGACTTCTTAAGCACTAATAAATAAACCACAAACGTGAGCCATTGTTATAACAAAAAAGTAATTACATTTTGAGCGAAACATATAATACCGAGACAATACTGTGTCCCTATGATAATATTGCTTTATGAGGCACCATGACTCTCTAATATCAGACTAAATTAAGAAGCTTAAACTGTTAATTTGTAGTGAACCAAATTTAGTCAGCGACTCAAGTATTTATATGCTTAAGTACTTTTCGTTTATCTTAACGTATTTCAGCTATCATCCGTGATTCACAAGATAAAATAGATACACGTCTACATGTTTCGAATGCACAGTTGGAAAAATTAGAAGGTACGTACGTGTACAATTACAGTTAACAGTTAGTGCATGGACAAATGCCAATTATGCCTACATATATAGGGGCGTAACGCGCATCGGTTTTGCATAAACAAGCTGCAAAACTAAAGCACAATATGCGGAAATATCCAAAAATGATAAACTCTCTAGACATTAATACTAACTAGTTGGAAATGGTTGCACTAATAGTAACATGACCAATGCATCAGTAAAATTTAAAAGAAAATTTTTTGCCCATTTAATTAAGATAGTTACATATACGCTTATAATATTCGTTCAATTATTTCAATTTAGCGTCGAATTCAAGTGAAAAGCAGATTCGACTCAAAGAAAATAATTCAGGGCGGCAGTTAAAAGACATTTCGAACATACAAACTGGAATAGTGGAAAGTAAGTCGACACCAGTGTGATAAACAAATTACCCGACAAAATGTGTCAAAATATCACTTTTTTGTGCAAGTAATTTCACCTCTCAACACAAATTATTAGCTGGCATAAAATATGTACTTTAGAACGATGCAATCGAGCAGCTTGATGCGTTTTATGGAATTTTTTGTTCGAACTTTTCTCTTCAGCAAAATTTTTAACAATAACTCTAGTATATAGGTATATATACTTCCCTAAAGACTTGCGGTTAGACTTAAACTTAGGCTTACGGTTAGGTTGTAGAAACGCCTTTACCTAAACCTGAGCCTGAGTTTAAGCCTAACTCTATCTCATAACCTTGATGTGGGGAAATGTACACAAGCTGGATAGCTCTATAATTACTTGTTGTGCGTCTAATGCATAGCTCTGTGCGACGTCGCAATTCAAAAATTTTTCATTGGCAAATTGGTTCGGGTTATGCGGTAACATGCTGCAATTCACGTGCGTTGTGATACACTGCCGGACGCCACCACACCACTCCGGACCACATTACAATATATATATAATTAATTAAAAAGTATATATAGCGCCACCCTAAAACTAGTATTTCTTTCAGCGTCAAATCAATCTCAGAAGAATATATATCACAACAGCTGCCCAAGTAGAACAGAAGTACCGTTTGAAACGTTTTTGGTAAGCAGAACTCGTAAAAGGTGCCAAATGCAATTCTCTCATCATGCGATAGGTAAATGCTTTAATGTGGATGATTCGATCATTAATAGCGATCCTCCCTATTTATACGTCTTTAACCATTCAAACGAAGAAATTGGTAAAGGGGTGAAGACAAAACGGTTGATTTCCAGTGGCGATATTGTCTTAGAGTATGCAGGAGACTTGATTACAAAACGAGTTGCCAGAGAAAGGGAGAAAGAGTATTGCAGCAAAGGGCTGGGAAACTATATCTTTGACTTCAAGAATCCTGAGACACAAACGACTTGGTGTATAGACGCAACACAGGATAATGGACGGCTTGGCAGACTAATAAATCATTCAAAGACATGTAAAAACTTAGAACCTATTTTAGTGTTGCACAGAAAAGTTCCACGCATAATGTTTAAAGCACTGCGTGATATTTTACCTGAGGAAGAATTGCTTTACGCATATGGAGACTGGCGTCCGCGAGCTCTTAAAGATTTTCCATGGCTGAAATTATAGCCTAGTTGGACTTGAAGCTAAAGTTAGGATAGCAAAATCTATTTTATATATATTATATTTTTACGAGTCTAGGACAATTTGTTACCCGGTAACTCGTCGACCGACAGCTCACAAACCGACATTTCGTTGACCCCTACAACTTGTCGCCCTTACATATTGTAGACCGCCCCACTTCTACCTAAGTTGGATGACCAAATACCGGATCGACAAGTGATTGTCGTTCGGTGTCTTGTTGTCGGGTTGACGATATTATTATAAACCTATCGGGCTGTAAGTCGTCAATCGACCAGTTATTGACGACGAATTGTCTTGATACCATTTTTTGCCGTTAATTGTGTATATACCTATATCTCGTATTGTTGTCTCGTTTTATTAAGGCCTTAGATAAATAGCTTTGAAATTTAGAATTTAAAATACAAACCGGCATTGTTGTATTGGTTAGGTATGTTTGCTGTTTGCAAACAATTCAATGCAATTCAATCGGCTCGTACTTGTCTTCCTAAATTTAGGTTCACACAAAAGAAATTGATATTTTTAAAATGGATGGTGGCTACAGAATGTTGGTCGGAGCACCATCTGTAGTGGAATATAAAAGAATGAAGACGGATATTTTGGCTGGCATTGCTTTAGATGATCTACCACTGGATTATATACAGCGTTTAATATGCTGTCATCTTGGGTTAACATTTCAACCTACGCTATTTAGCCAGCGCCGCTTCCTACCCGTCGATGGCGACCATATTCAAATTCTACATACCGGACATTATCATTGGGTTACCAGCGCACGATTTAATCGGTCCATTTATCTAGCTGACAGCTTATATGAGTGCAAAATCACTGAAAAACTAGCTTGTCAGCTGGACGAACTGTATGGGTTAGGTGAAATATACCAAGCTTAATCATGGAAGTAAAACCACTTCAGGTGCAGAAGCAAACTAATTATGTGGACTGTGGAGTTTTCGCCGCTGCAAATGCAGTTTCGTTGGCCTTAGGATGTGATCCGTGCAAAGTGAAATATTTACTCCCCAGAATGAGACCGCATATGTTGAAAATTATCCGACAGTGGAAATTGGAAATGTTTCCAACAGTTTGATTTCTATTTTTATGCAATGGTTAAAGTATATATTCAGCTTGCTTTTACGGTTCTTCCGGTTACTGTTATGAAAGGTACGTATATACGTAATGTTCCATCAAAATTCAACCAAAGTATGTGAGATCTAAACGAAAAAATTGTTTGAGTCAGTATCGATATGGTGTATAATATTGGACATATATACATTAAGTTTCGCATTTTTAAAGAAGTCACGTAAACCTGCGAACCTTGTTTAATTTTATTTTGCTGTTTAAACAACGTATAATATACATTCGATGTTCGTGATTATATATTTGTATTTGCCGTGCCAAAAAGTTGTTTATGGCTAAATAGCTGTGTTTATTAATATTGTTCTTCATTTATATATGAACCCATGTAAAGATCAGGAGCGGAATGTTAGTGTGTTGGACCGTAACAGCGTAAGCTTAAGCGTTTAACTAATTTTTATTTAGGTTTATGGGAATAAGCTCACTCTTACGCTTAGGTTTAGGCTTAAGCTTAAGCTTAGGAATATGCTTATACTGAGTAAAAACTGGAACAATGCAATGCTTACATTGCTGTATTAACTACTGCGCAACAGACAGAAGTATATTGTGTTAAATTGATATTTATTTACTATACGTTACGTGTGGGATTGTCAAAAAATCTTGAAAGAAAACTCGGATAGAATTAAAAAGACAAAAAATTTTCTGTATTTTCTTAAGTAAAATATGGTACCTATGCAAGTGTTTTGTTTAATTCGTTACAATTCGTCAGTACCACATCATAACCTGATGTATTTGTGTCGTTTTTATTTTATAACAATTTTTTAATATTTTCCTATGCTTTCGAAATTACAAATTTCGTTGCCTGTTTGTCTATAACGGTTTGTTATATTTGTATGGTTGTCTTTGCAGTTTTTTGTGCTATAAAGTATCAAAATTTTCATATATTAAAAGTTTTTTTGCCAAAGTCTGGATAGTTTGCCAAGTAATTTTAGTGATACAAAGCCACAACTGTAACTCTGAAACTCCATTTTCAGTTGCATAAACAGCTAAAACATTCATTTCATGAAAATTCAGAAATTTCGGAGTAATTTTTATAATATTTTTACTGAACATTTGGCAGTTGTACACTTCCTCAACTATCTAAAGCCTAAACATTAGCCTAAGCTGAATTTCAAAGCAAAATTATTACGCCAAGTTGACCTAACTACCCAATGTCAAACGTTACAACTTCCCTTGGGCTTTTATTGAAAGACAAAACAAAAAACACCCTGTTAGTAACTGACTGATTGTTTTCTATCATATATATACACCTATGTGTTGTAGTAAAAAATGCAATCGGCGTGTTCTGTTTTTTATTTCAATATTTAAGTATTAGTGTATATTGCAATGAAAAGAGCGTATAGCGCAAATGCTTTTTACAAGTGTTGTTGTTTCTTTTACAAGTGTTGTTTTTCACTAAAAACGTGAAATAGGTGTAAAACAGAAAAATGTGACGCGTTGGCGAGGGTCAGTCTGCCAGGATTTCATTTCGGGGCGGAGGCCAGTACGAAGAACGTATTGTAACATAGTAAAAACTTGCGTGTCTCACAACAGAAATTTTGGAAGACTCCTCTATGTATTTTAGACTATGCTCTTACCTTACCATGAATAGGTACTTCACGTATCACACACTGACGGTCAATTTCAAAGTGTACTGAATAGTTTTGCTTTTCTGGATGTTTTAGTTGTCATAAATTTTAATGTCAAATATACTTTCAAAAAGGAAGCATTTCATTTTCTTTTAAACAAACAAAAGTTACTTTTACGACAGTTGGAGGCATTTGACCGGCAACTTTGGCGAGCTAGAAATTGAGGGTGTTGTTTACCGAGATGTATACACTTTGCTAAACATGACTGATGAGGATCCTGCCATGTTTAATTTAAATCCTTAACAGAACGGAACTATATATTTCCAGGGCTCCAAGCGGAACTATATTTCACATGAAGCGGGAATAGGAACAATTGATCTGAACAGGAATTGCAAATATTTCGAGACTTCGGTTTAATTGTTCATAATTTGCGGCGAACCATAAAAATTCTGATTACAGCGCTTTTCATCACTTGAACAACAATTAGAACAGGAATTGATGTTTTGCAGGACTTCCGGTGCAACCCCGATTTACATATTATTTATTTAATACTTATTATACATAAGATTTTTTATGAATGTACGGTGACTTTCTTTGCCTTTAGACTGAACGTTCATGGTCAAACAAAAACGTGTTGACGTTTGAGGACTGCGAGCATGACACTAAAGTTTGGCAGTCGTGAATTGTATTTTAATGCTTTGCATTGCAGGCAGATTTTCACGACACCAATTTTAGTGTACTTGTTCATTGGTTCATAGTTCGACATCGACAGCCCTACCTATATACCTAAGTATATCTGTTAAAACACGGACAAAGGAATGACACGGGTAGTAGCTTTATTTTTAGCATACTAGGTACGTCACGTTCCTATACGTATTTAGCCTACGGGCAATTAACAGAACGATATATCGTATACTAAATGAACTGGCAGATTTTGACAAATTGCCGTATACAAACTGCATTTGCTGCATATGTATCCATTGTATCTATGTAACCTCGCTCTATTGGCAAACTCATTATCACGATTGATTGCTCAAACAGGCATGCGTACTGCGATTTCAGTAAAATATGCATCTGTGGTTCAGTGGGCAAAATTTGAGCAAATTTGTGTTGCATTGGTCATATACCTATATATGTTTTATGCGTCCATGTACTGTATGTTCACATTCGAACAAAGTCAAAATAGCATAATTTCTTGCGTTAAATTCTGCAAATTGAACAAGTACAAAAATCTATAAGTGGCAAAGCAAAATCACAGTTGTGGCAACTGCATACAACTCTTTATTTTACAATTTCACATTAGCACCGTATGCTTGCAGCTCGCAATTGGCTAGTACGATGAACTCTGGCAGGATATTGTCAACTCATATGGATGCTTGTAGCTCACAATTCCTGACTATGGTAAACGCTTGCATATCAGAAATGAAAACTGCGTCGGATGCTTGCAACGCACAATTGGTCACCACGGCAAACGCTTGCAGATCACAAATGGAAACTGCGTCGGATGCTTGTTGCGTCGGATGCTTGCAACGCACAATTGGTCACCACGGCAAACGCTTGCAGATCACAAATGGAAACTGCGTCGGATGCTTGTAGCTCACACTTGGCAGCTGCATCAGATTCTTGCAGCTCACAATTGACAACTGTGTCGGATACCTGTAGGGCACAGTTGCTACCTACGGCGGATGTGTGCGGCTCACAAATAGCAACAAGGGCGAATGCTTGCCGCACAAAATTGGTCACTACACCGAATGCTTGCAGATCACTATCGGAAACGGTGCCGGATGCTTGCAGCTCACAATTGATAACTACGGCAAATGGTTACTGCTCACAGATGACAGATTGTAAATCAGTTGAACAATCTAGGGTAAGGTTTTAGAAGTGTATTTACGTACAGGTAGATCATTTAACAGGTTCCAGCCGGAACTAGATTTTGTCCGATGTGGAATCGGAATCATGTTTTAGTAATTCCATTAAAAAGTTAAAGGTGTATGACTTAACTTTTGTTGCAGTATGCCTGGTTCCGTATATATTCAGTTTCAGTAAAAATTGCTTATATAGCTAACGGAATACACGTAACAACTCGGAATATTTACAAAGAAAAAACAAACAGAATAATTGCAAACGAACGAAACAAAACGAAACAAACAAAATCTAACTTCAATCATATTAAAAACTCATAACCGAAAAATAAGATTTCCGGCATCAGAACAACAGTCAGCCGGAATCTGAATCGGAAATCAAATTTGACTGGAATTGTTGCCACAATCGGAATTCCGATGGAGCCCTGTCATATACGTATTAAATTTGTTACTCTATTTAATTGCAACGTAAAATAACATTTGCAGTTTATTGCGATTTTTAATCTATACATATACTCAAGCTTTAGGTTCCGCATGTTAAAATATTTTTACGAATTGTTATGTAGTATATATATGCCTTGTAGAATTTTCAACTGGAATCCTTTTCTCGCCGGAATTCCTGCAATTATTCTAAACTGTTTCGAATTTGTATTCATAAACCTTGATGTTAATGTAGTTGAAAATTCGCATACGCCATTTTTGACAAGTTTTCCAAAATGTCCAACATCAATTGGGTGATGAAAACTATTTCAAATTCCGATTCCTGTTCCGGTTTCTGCAAACAAATTTAATTCCGGTTCCTGTTGCTGTTCCGGTAAAAGTTAGTTATTGTTAGAACCCTGATATATAGATATACGTTATATAGGCTTATATATAGGTATACAATTGTTTTTTAGATAAATACCACTGTCTGCGATTGCCCAGAAAAAGTCCAGAAACTTCTAGTACTTTTGTCAAAGCTACACAAGTACGTTAGCAGATTCTTGGGGGCGGAGACGACATACTTCATTCATTATAAAAAAACTTGCGGATAAAATGGTAAAATTTCCTACCTCAGACATTTTTAATTTCGGGTTGTTAGTACGAATTACTTCAACAACTTCCTAGGAGTTAGTGCTAGTATGTATATATACATTTCCGAAATTTTGCCTGTGGCGCTATTCACATGACATCAATCAATACGTATTAACTACGTATATATAAGCTCGCAAATACAAAAGCTAGAAATCCTACGCTTAAGTCTAAGCCTTAGCCTGAAAGTAAAGTTGAGTCTATTCCTAAGCCTAATCAAAAAGTTAGTCTAAATCTTAAACTGACTCCAATACAGCCCCGCTGGAAAACGATTCGGTCCTGTTCTATACATGGGCCGATGTCTTCGTCGAATATAGAGTGGGCAGATGAAAATTTGGATGCTGCAAAACTTTTCAAAATCATACGCAATATATACTACATTTTACGCCTAGCCGAACACTCGCTTCGCCCGTCAGGTTTTTCGTGCAATGTTATTTCTATAAAATGTTTGGGGAAAGTTGGTAAATTAGTTTCTTTAAGTTTGTATATATACGGGTGGTATGGTTCAAGGAATGGAAATGCTGACCTTATCTTTAGCGTAAGCTTATCCTCGTCAGGGGCTGTAGGTATGTACAACATCTCAACAAACCTTTGAACTTCAGATAACGTATTTTACTATCTTACGTAAATATTTTAGATTCGGCAAACAACACTTGGAAACTGCGCTTCCGTTGCCTACCAGCGATTACTTTAACAGTTTTTGGCGTGTGTCGAAGATATCACAGAGGATGGAATGTTTTTTGTATAACGCAATTCGCACGTTTTTCAATACACCATCAGACATTTTGTTCCACACCATCATGTGTGGATTTTACGTTTGGGAAAATCCGGGTGAAACCGTTCAGACTGTGTGGCAACACAGTCGTCCAGCTGTATATTTCCGAAACAGAGACGCATGCAATTTTTTACTGAATCGATTGCCCGTGGCCATTTTCCACGAGACAGCTCTCAATATCCACCTGGTCCTACCGCTCACTGACATAAACCTGGCCATATCCGTTGTCAAGGCGAAAGTGCAACTTGCAGAAGAACTTGCGATAAAACACCGGTTTACTCATCTTACAGCAGAGGCTGTTCACAGTTTATGTGAACTTATTAAGCAACGGCAGCGGCGGATTGTTAAATTTGCAATTATTCAATGTACCAACCTATCAGAGCGAAATCTTCGTAAAATTGGAATCTATCGCCCCAATGAAATAAAAGCCAGTGTGCTTGAAGATATGCAAAAGATTTCCAAACTAAAGCAAGAGTATAACGAAATCATGAGTAAACAGTCGGCATCGTGTCTGCAGAAGGATAAACTGATTAGGTATATTGATCAACAAATCGAGTATATTGCGAACGGTGGATATGGCAAACTTGTCACACAGTCAAATTCTAGAATGACTGAGACTCCAGTGCAAACTTCACTTTGTAATAGTACTAGTGGAACTGTTGAACTCTTGACGTCAATTCTGATATCTATTCCTAATGTTCGAAATCGGGTAAAAAAATTGATGGGAAACGACATGCTGTCACTTAGAATCATTACGTTTCGTGTTGTACAATACGCAAACAAAAACAACATCAATTTACCGAAAAGAATCACTGATTATGTAAAAGAATTGAATTTTTCACCACAACTACTTCAAGCAATGCTTGATAAAACAGCCGCCGAAACTGATATATATTCGATTGTGTCTCCAAACCAAAGTGACGCCAACAAAACTGCCAATGAAAAAATGAAAATGCTTGTTCATGAACTTGATCATTGTTCGAGTACGAGACTTCAAGAAATATCAAAACTGTCGTACGCACTAAAACGAATGAAGAATTTCAGTAACAGCCAAATAGCAGAAGCAGCTGGGAACGCGGACCGCCTTGCATTACGCGTACTGTTTTATCAAATCTTTACTTATGCCAAACGACACCAAATAAACATTCCCCGACAAATTAAACAATTCGTGTCCGGCTTGGGTTACCCTGAACCTACCCTGCATTGCATGCTGGACGGTTCAGTTAAACCACACAATATGATTAGTATGCGTTGTTCTGATGACGACATTCTCAAAGCAGCTGAAGCGTTGAAGCGGACCACAATTCGGTTCATTAAACGCCAGAAAATACTAACGTTTAACATCCTTCGCGAACAAAAATATTTGAGACAAAACGCTGAACCTCGTTATTTAAAAAAGTTTCCAAATATTGGACTAGTCATAGAAAGTTTCGTACGGAGAAACAACGTTGGAGCGGATCGCTGGCGGAGAAGCGGGTCACTGGTTGCTTATTATCGACGAGGTATGCGACTTAAACGAACTCACAAAGTGACGTTTAAAACAATTCAGCAGCATCTTAACAAAGTTTATTTTCCGAACAAAATATCTCGAAGCACAATTTTTTATTTATGCTGTCAGCGCCGAAAATTAAAACACTTAGTGCATCGCCACTATAACGAAATTGATCTTCGCTTCAAAAGAAGTCGACGAGGGTTCACCGTTAAGCAATCTGTCGACAAATATCTTAGCGATGCATTCTATCACTTGAAGGACTACATAGAATCGCGTTGTAAACACGCCGTGACATTCAATTCTGATGACGCTGCAGCAATCAGAACTGATACTGTCATCACACATTGCCAATTTCCCGTTTTATGTCTTGAAGGCGAAGAAAAGTTGCGCACGCGCGTGGACTACCAAAATCCATATCCTTCTGGTATTCAGGTTTCGACATATCTGGTTCCACAAACAAGCGTCCAACCGTTGAAAGTGTTCGGAGTTGTAAAACCAAAGGGTCTATTCGACAAAAGTGCTGCTCAGCATTATACGGATTATGTGAATGTAGAAGCTTCGGCTATAGAAAACCCAGAACAGTTTTTAGTCTGGTTATATCGCCGGGATGGAGGTCCGAACGAAGGACCAAATAAAACAGAAGTGAAGTTATTTGCAGCTCTAATTCACCTAAGAAAAGCTCAAACGATGACGATTGTAACAACTCGATTTCCGGGTGGATCGTACAAAAACGATGTTGAGAGAGTCAACGGCTGTTTAAAACAAGCGGAAACTTTGTTTCATTGCCCATCCACTTCGCTTGGCGACAATAATTCTTGGGAAACAAAACCTGGAGCACAATTATTGAAAGAAAATAGTGAGATGGCTGGCCAGATTTACATCAGTCATGTGCAAGGCGTGAAATACAACAACGTACCAATTGAATTAATGCTTGGCAAACAAACACCGTATACAAAGACGTTGGTCAAGGCTTTCTTGTCCTCGAACACTGAACAAAGAAGTGCCGAGCAAACAAAACATCCGGATTTATGGCAACATTTAATAGCTGCTCAAAATATACAAACGTGCCATGCCATGACCCCGGAAGAATCCAAGTACTTTTATGGTTTGCAGCTATGTCTCGGAAAATACGATTGTGTGCATCCACTGTGCGCTAAATATAAAAAATCAGATGATTTTAGGCGCAAAATGTAAGTTTTTGTTTTTTAAATTATTAGTATATATACATAGTAAATATATATAATATATATATATATATATATATATATATATATATATATATATATATATATATATATATATATATATAGATATATATAAAATATATAAAAATATATATATAGTCATACCACCAATTTTTCATAAATTGCGGTAACACTAAGGTGTGTTATTTGTGACAAATTTGTAAAAGATAAGAGCACGCCGCATATAAAACTATATAAGGTACCTTTAGCATTAAATCGTTCAAATTGTCGCAAGACCTACATTTTGTTACCTATATTGCCCAACGGCATGTGCAAAGTTTAGTTTGAATTTACAATTATATATCCTAAATTGCCTCCGTAAGAAACTATCAAAACTGCAGAAAGTCCTAATTAGGCTTAAACAATTTTGCAAATTAGAGTGTAAACGGTTCAAAAGTTTAAAACACCAATACGACTTTAACAACACCCAGGATAACGGGCTTTCAAGCGACAAAATTGTATCAAAATCGGTTCAGCGGTTCCTGAGGTTCTCCGCCTTTTGACCCGCGAGCACAAAATATAAAATGCTTCGCTAAACTCCGAGCTTCGCAGTCGCGCCGAGTTGCGCTTCGCTCAATATATATCAGGGTTCAACCGGAATTTATGTTCGGGCCGGAATTCTTGCAGAAATTTAATTCCTGTTCTCATTCCTGTGTTCAAAGATGCAGAAAATAGAATTTTTCGGTTTCGTGGCAATTTAATTCAGAATCATTTAAATACTGGAAACTTTGTCTTTTGTTTGCCAAGTTTTCTAAAAAGACCAACAGTAATTCGGTGACGAAAATTATTTCCAAACTCCGGTTCCTGTTTCGGTTCCGGTTCCTGCAAAGATATCCAATTCCAGTTCCTGTGCTTGTTTCTGCAAAATTTAGTTCTTGTTAGAACCCTGAATATATAGCGCATGTTGTACAAACATCTTTTTCGTTTATGTATTTGCAGAGACAACATGCATTGGTATCCCGGAGGACCTCGACTTTTTCAAATAATTTTTCCTGTCCGTGATCCAAAACGAGAGTGGGGCAGAGAATGCAACGACTGTAAAGGACCATGCCGCGGTCATTACCTTTCAGGTTAGTACGATGTAACTTATGCCTAAGATATGGAATTCCGTCTTATATGCAGAAAGTTGAAACCGGCAAACGGGTTTTCTCAGCATGTTATCAGTGGATTTAAGAGTACATACTAAAAATATGTAAATATAAGTAGGTATATATATATATACTATCTAAAAACTTAAACGTATTATATATACGTATAACTTAACTAAACTTGAAATGGCTGGACGGACTAACTAAACTAGAATTATAAGTTTTACTCAAATTAACACATTTTTAAATTTAACCCGAGTTTTATTAAACTTATTTTTTGTTTTTAAATAACAACTCCAGCCGAGAAATCATGTTTATCTAAGAGTTATTTAAGCCTGCCACTGTCACGCCCACTTAAATCTAAAGTTTAGGATTGTATTGTAGTTGTTCTATTTTTAAGTGTTTTCTGATATGTATATTTCGCTAAAAGTTACAGAAAATGAAACAATCAAAGCTGCAATGAATGATCCGTCTCTAATGATTACGGAATATCCGTCGACTCAAATATCACGCTACATTAGACAAATTGTTAGCAATCACACCGATCCTTATGCGGAATCCGTAAAGCTGGCACGTTCCTGCATGCTTACGCAAGAGGAAACGAATCGTGAAATTGAACGGCTTATGGCACAAAAAATTAATTGTGAGCGTTTGTAATTGTTTCAGTTATACATATATCGCATTAAAATTGTATGCGGACATAATTGAATGCAAACACCATTGGTAAAGAAGCTACATATCCGAGCAAATAATCATGCAGTTTCAGCATAAAAATCGGTAAATATTTCAAACATTTTATGGAGCAAAAGCTTGAGCTTATTCTATTCAAGTCCCACAGAAAAACGTTCCGCCCTTGATCTTTACAAGAGCCATGTTACCTATGCTATTAAAGTATATACATCGTCGTAAGTTGTTCATCCTCCTTTCGAAGTAGATACATACTGTATATAATATAAACACGCACTAATTATTTGCAATATCTTTGCTTATAGTGTGGTCTATTTATAACATTGTTTTGTACAATCCTTAAAACTAGGTGGGTGGACAAATTTTCGAATTTTTGTTCACTGTAATACGTAAATGCTCCATTAAAACATTGAAAATTCTTAGCACTGCTACAAAATTGGCCATAAAATTTACAAGTTTCCAAATCATATTGTTTTAGGCGAGCAGAGACAAAAACTGCGAAGTTCACAATGTTGGCGACGAAGTAGTTTTCGTGCTGTTAAAAATCGAAAAACCAAAGGCCCCGCACATGGAATATCTCTATCTGATGAAGATTCTGATAGCACTGACCATAGTGACTCTGGACAAAATAATGTCACTACAGATGACGAATGCGAAGCTATGAAACGGTATGAACATTGCAAATCGCAAAAAGGTAAATCATTTGTAAAGTCCAACAAATCAAGTGTTCGCAGGAGTGCTGCTAAAAGATCAAAACACCACATTCATGATTGTCCACCACATGCGCTTAAGAAACGATCTTTGGTGGATGCGGGTCATCCGGTGAGCGATGTTGATCCTGACTTGAGCGCTGCAAACTCTTTTGCATCAGTGCGCAAAACTAACAAAACTCGATGCACAAAACACACAGAAACGAGGCTTTGCAATACGGAAAGAAATCTGTCAGATGACACCGAGAGCGAAGTCGAATTTTACCCGATTACTGAACTGGAGGTGCAGCAACGCAAAGCGGAAGAAAAAATGCAAGATGACACCGAGAGCGAAGTCGAATTTTACCCGATTACTGAACTGGAGGTGCAGCAACGCAAAGCGGAAGAAAAAATGCCAGATGACACCGAGAGCGAAGTCGAATTTTACCCGATTACTGAACTGGAGGTGCAGCAACGCAAAGTGGAAGAAAAAATGCCACACGACACCGAGAGCGAAGTCGAATTTTACCCGATTACTGAACTGGAGGTGCAGCAACAAAAACTCGTTCAAAATTTGCCAGTAACAAGATGTAATTCGACAACTGATGACGACGAAATGGAACTGTAATGGTAGGTACACTGGCAATTAGCCTATCTTTATAGTTAAGATTTTAGATGTAACCGGTTATATATTTGGTTTTAATCTGCCGTAGCTTGCGACAACAAGCTGTGTTTGCTTCTGGATTATTTTAGGGAAAATATTATTTCTGACCTCAATCTTGATATGCAAAAAGTATCTATCTAGGTTTATATATCTATTGCTACGTAAAAATATGCACGTACGTACCCATGTTCAATCGAAATTTAAGAAACTCAGGTTTGATTAAAATTCAAGTTTAATATATTCATTAAATATAATATATTTCTTTTCATTACGTATTTACGAAGCTATTAGTTGCAAAAACACTCAATTCGAGATCCGGTTCCTGCATCTTTGAAATGCAGGAACGGTAACAGGAATTAAGATTTAGCAGGAATTCCTCCGGTTGAACCATGATTTAGAGAATCATGAGCGTGTAATTTCAATAGTATTTTTACTGTCATGTATGACTTTAATCTATCAAAGTGCGATAAGATATCCGGTTCACTTATACCAAAGCGATCTTTATGGCGATGCGTCTTGTGCTTTGTGTTTGGGTGTAATTGAACGGTCGTTGTCCGTTCGTTCTGTGTAAAGCCTGATTAAATCTTTGGAGCCACCGAACCGATTTATACCTATTATGTATCTTGTGTCGGATTTTTCTTTTAAGAACAGCAATTCATTTTGGTCAGCTAATTAACATATATACATACGAACTTTTGAATACGAATTGAGCCGATCGACTGGCGTGATTTGTTTTTACGTTATATACCGCATAAATTTTATATAAAATATCAATTTCTCAGGGTTTTGCTTCAATTCGTTGTTCGATATTGCTTTGTGGCTTTATGCATAATGTATATATATATATATGTATTAATATTTTTACATAAAGATTTTTTATTATTTTCGCCTAAAAGTAAACCTAATGCCAAGCGTGGACCTACAAAAGGGTTTTAGGGACGAATTTGGTGCTAGGAATTGGGTGTTTAATATTTAATATTTTAAACTGTATGGTTTAGACGTATTTTAAAATTCTCAAAATTCTATCGTATTTTGATTTCAACAATTCAATTTTTATTAAAAGTTTATATAATAGTTTAAACTAGAAACGATAAGATTTTGAGTATAGCTTTGCGCGAAAACTTAATAGGATCTACACCTTGACTAGGGCAAGCTTTTAGAAGCCCTTATTCTCAAATTTCACAAAAAGTATATATATGGGCCAACCTCTCCGAGAGTAGAGCGTAGAGCGGGTAGCACATTAAACTGCAGTGTTGGTGAACTGTTGACAACCAGATTTTTATACGCCGCATTGCGTTCACCGGATACTGTAGTGAACACAAAATTTGAAAATTGGGCAGAACGTCACAGCGGACAAGTGACAAGGTTTGATTTGTGGGCGCTGGAGTGGTAAAATTTTAATTATCATCATGCAGAACGTACTCTAAATTTTTTTACCGTTTTAGACGATCAGCTATACCTATATATAGATATTGTGTTATATATACATATATACCTCACGGTGGCAGAAAAAATTTTGGTTTGGCAAAAATATGCGTTTCGGATTGCGCTTCGGTTGTGATAGGAATTTTTCAAATCGTGGATTCTTTGTCACCCTCGCAGAGCATATTTACTGTCCAAATTTCTTTTTATCTACGCTTGACTAAGAGTTATATTTATGCTTTTAGCTTTATATAGGTATATAGGTACGAAAGCATTCCCGTAAAACCGAAGGTTAAGGCCACGCTTAAGCCTTTTCCTAGGCATGTTGCAGGGTGCAACCGGAATTCCGGTTCCGGTTCCGGCATTTTTTCACCTTCCGGTTCCGGTTCCGGTTCCGGTAAATTTTTACCGGATTTAAAAATTCCGGTATTATAATTTGGCCGTTTTCTTAACTTTGCTAATTTTTAAGAATCTCTTTTGAAAGCCACTTGTACTCCGAATATAAGCCATTGATGGTGGATTTCACTTCAGTCGATGATGAAAATCTAAAATACAACAAATAAAATAAAACCTATGTTCGACTAAGGTTATTTCACATATAATAGAGCAAAAAATAAGATTAAAATGAAATGTTTGGTGAAATGCATTTTTCATTTTCCGGTTCCGGTTCCGGTAAAATTTTCAAATTCCGGTTCCGGTTCCGGTTCCGGTAAATTGTAATTCCGGTTGCACCCTGGCATGTGGAGGAAAGTGTAACACAAGAGCTCATAATTTCTAAAATATATGTGTACTATACCATGGACTTGTTTATATAAATCATGACAATGCTACTCCGAGCTATGACCTAAAAACGCCAACTTGACGTTCAAGGTTTTTTCTGATTTGATACTGTTTAAGTTAATTTGATCTAAGGTGTGTATATATACCTAGGGTTTATTCGCGTTTTAGATTTTTAATCAAAAAACTTAAAGTTTCAGTTCAGATAAAGCGTAACGTATATTTACAAACACAACTTAGCGTTCATAAAATCATCAAACCCGTTACCAGCTGTACAACGCTTGTCTTGGTCATACCACATATTTTTCCTTTGACGAAAAGGATTATTTCAAACTGGTCAGTAGGCATTTTAGCTCTATGAGTCTATTTTTTTATTCAAATCAGCAGTTTCAGAGCACTGTCAGCTCTCAGAACATCGGTGCAGTAGTATGTAATGATTTTGAAACCGTTGCTAGTTTGAACCGTCGGAATAATAGCCATAACGATAATTTTTTTTACAGATTCTGGAATCATTGCACATAAGAAGTAGAATTTAAAACTCGCGTTCAAAATAACTCTTTTATTTTACTTTTAAAATTTTGTTAAATATATAAACAAGGAACATATAATCCATTATCCAGTGTCATTCATGTTTTTTGCTTTTTTCACGCATTAGTTTGACTACGTTTGTATGTACACTTCAAGATATTGATATTCTGAACGATACATACATATATAGAACAGAGTCGTAACTACTTATTTCTTAACCTAAGCCTGCCCAAGCCTATGCGTATGAATGAGTTTATATATACCTAAGCTTAAGCTTAAGAAATAATTAGTCTAATGGATATATATCTGCCTTTCAGGCCAATTAGTAATTTGCTAATGTCCATCTGCTATTTTAATTATGCCTAGGCTATATATTAGGTTTAACTGCTATGTGTCGAAATTTTATAGACGATTGAAAATTAATTGCTTGGTCAGATTGAATTTCAATAAAGTAAATTTTGCACTCTTTGTGATGCTCCAATTGGCGTGTATAATCTGATGAAAAAACTTATCGGATGACTTTAATTTTACGTATATGTCTAGTATATATTGTGAACTAGCCAATAAGTTATAGTGTAAGGTCTCCGACAAGTTTAAAAATGTCAAAAGTTTTAAATTCTGTTTTCTTGAAGTTTCGAAAATAAAACTAGGAAGATAAAGCATAAATTTCAAACTCTGTACCTCGAAGATATATATTAAATAAAATTCCATCACCAATCCGTATATATTTTAGGTGCCTACCATCTATACTGCAACAATGCAACAATATTTCATCGTACCTGAACACCCGCTATCACCTACGTTCGTCCATGAGCAACCGCTGCATTTCAATGGCGTCGATTTTTTTAGTATCGAAATGATCCTCTGGTACATTATGTTGCTATTATCCGGCGAGCGGGTGTTGGCAGCACAAATGACGATAACCCGACGTCTGGTAAACTCGCCATGCCAAATCGCTCATTGGGTTCGAAGTCAGAATGGCAATATTAACCCGGAGTGTGTTTTTTATTTTGATACATTATTACATGACATTATGATAGAACAAATGAATCAGTTGTGTAATCCGTTTAGGCGCTCTGTCGTGTCTATTCTTCAAAATTTGCGTAGGCCTAAAGAGATCACCTTCGTTCTTTGTTCCACTGACCTTGTTTATGGTTCGGGTTTGCTAGAAAGTGACGTTTTGTTTGGCCGAATCAATCAGTTTACCGGATACAATTTTTACGGAACGTGTTTGAACTTTATTCGGAACGCATGGTGTGATAACGTTTTTCAACCACTTTTACTTAGATTTTGCCCTTGGCCTGACTTTCTTTCAAATAGGATAGTTTCGCCGTATAATCACACTGTTCTGATTATTTCCGATAGTCAATGTGCGGAAATTGCGTACATTCAAGAAGGACGTCACTATTCCGTTTCAGGGGGGAGATTTTTTAACATGGCTGAAGTAGTGCAAGCCGCTGGTTTAGACTGGTTGAAATTTAAATATATCATTATACAGTGCGGGGTTAATGATGCGCAACGCAACTTTTCATATCAGAAATGGTCGTGGTCGGTTTTCGAAAATTTCCTCAGAAATCAGCGTAATGGCCCAAACATATTGATCAGTGGCCCTGTGCCTAACCCAAGTGTTCCGCAGATTGCGCAACATTCAGAATGGGTTGAAAGGCAATTAATTAGCAGTGGTATAGTTTATTTAAACTGGTCTTCTCGCCTTAGTACCCCTTTCGTTATCTCCGGAGAATTGAATATTCGGTTATTTAACGGAGACCACTTCCATCTGAATCATAATGGATTCAGGTTATTATGGCAAGAATGGACCAAGATTTTCCCAGACTTAGCTCGTGTTAGATATGCTATGTCTAATAGACGAGCATGCATAAGAAGAGATCGCACGGGTCATGTAACCAGTGTGACCTCTATGTAGGTTCCTGATGAATTTAGAGCTGTTTTCAGTGTAAGCATTGTTTAACCCCGTCTGAAAATTTAAACAACCTACACTCGGGGGCTAAAGCCTATGATAACTATATATCATGTGTAAAAAGTAGTTTGCTCTATAAACGACCTACACTCGAGGGCTAATTCCTATGATTACCAATATATATGTAATGCGTAAAAAGTAGTTTGCTCTTTTGTATGCAAAAGAATATTCAGAAGGCCCCTAAATAACAGAAATTAATTGACAAAGTTGATTGTAGCTGGTTGAAAAATAAATATGTAACCTCACGAAAGCGAATAGCAAGGGGTATACTGGTCCTCTGAAGTGGCCAATTACAACTACGTATCAGTAAGCCCTCCGCTCTGTTAAGGTTGCGCTATATATACTCGTAAAACTCCGCCGCGCGCTGAAAGCCGCGCGGTTGTAAAAAAAATTTGCGGCGACGGGCGCAACATTGTGCATAGTAAAGTATTTATATCCGCCTGCCATGAAAACGGCAGAACTATACAATGCAGCTGTATATCTGATTTTTTATTGTCAACGTGAGTTTATTTCTAAACACATATTTACGTTTTTGAGATGTATTACCGCTGAACTATATACGTCGTATGACGGTTTGATATGTAGCAAACTAGGTAAAATTTAATTTTTCTGTTCACGAATATTCACGATGTGATGTTGCGAGTTGGAAAAGAAGAGCAGAAAAAGTATATACATTTTGACTAAATATGTTTTAAACGTTATATTTTCGTTTTTCATTATATTTCAGTACGTGTATTCATTTTTGGTTCCGTGTAACTCATCATATTTCCAAATTTCTACGGCATGAAAACTATGTTGTTTCTTTTGGGTGTGCTGTTATCGTATATACAGGTATCGCTGTTTTATGGTTTATGGTGTACCTACATACCTTACACCTTTTATATACAAAATTCTCTAAAAATTAAACGTGAAAAGTTGTTTATTTTGGTTGTGAATTGCGAAAATGACTGGTTGCGAATAGCATAGAATTAACTATAACACCATTAGTCGTATTTTATGCGTGTTTAGATTTTTAAAAATGCGTACTGAAAATTATTCACTGAAACTTTCACCATGCCTTCCGAAACCATGATCTATGTTTAACTCATGTTATATAATGATGATACTTCGTTTTTCATTTTCATTTGTTTTGGTTAACATATTATAATATTTTGTATTTAAATTCGTTAAACTGTAAAATATTGGAGGGATAAATTGCTAGGCAAGCTCAGATCTGATCATTTGCGGATCCAGAAACCACTGTTACATAAGAATTGGCACTAGAGCACTTTCACTCCTAATATTTGAATATTCTTGATGCTTAAACCTGTATAAACCTTTAATTGTAGGTTGTAGAGGAACGGGATGTACAGAAGCCTGAAGCATCTGCATGCAAATATTATACCGCGCAACCGCGTTTAAAAACCATTCTATGGTGCTTGCGATGTTTTATACATTTTTTATATATAAATGCATATGTGCTTATTGATTTTTAATATATATACTTCTATAGAAATTTAGAAATTATACAGGGGCAGATGAAACATAGGACTAGGAGTTATAGGTTTTTGCTGGACAAATACTTGCGTTCATGTCTATTTTTAAAAAGCAAATTTCTGTTCCGTTTGTTGCATTCGTAAAAACAATTTTTAGAACTACCGTGTTCCTATAAAAACTTGTCTAGTAGTGATGCTGATGCGGAAAGTATATGTCCTTCGTTGCGTTTTATATATACGTTGAAGTTTCACGTATGTATATATGTTGCATAGTGCTCGCTTTTTATGTTTGGAAATGTTAAAAAATACCTATGCAGTAAAAAAATATTCGCATATTGTTCGTTGAAGAGCGCTTTTAAAGATTGTTTTTAAAATATATAGAAAATTTAATTTCCAAATTCAAATGGGAATTTTACAAAATATATGTCATTTGAAAAACGAAAATCGAAAAAGAAAGATAAAAAGACTCCCATAAAAACCGAAAACGGAATACTATAGAAAACCGGGCCGAAAGGACGGAGGCGAACATTTTAAAAAAATATATTCATTCCTAAGCCTGCCTAAACCTATATTTTATATTGAGCAACCTACCTAAAGTAAAAGTTTAAAAACGTAAGTTTTTACTCTGTCCCGGTCCAACAGATAAAATTTCCGCCACTGATCGTTTTTTAAAGGCCGAAAAACGGCTATTTGGAAAAAGTTTCTAGTAGGGTTTTCATACAATGTTTAACTTTAAGGAGCGTAACAGTAGATTGAGCGTATTCCTAAGCGTAAGGCTTGCAAAAAATGAGTTTGTAAGCCAAAGCTTAAGCCTAAGCAAAAATTGTAAATTTAATAGAATCTATTTATGGACCCACCCGAAACCTGGACGACCCTTAAATAAAGGTGGGCCAAAATTTATGACAAAGTAAAAAAACAAAACGCTCTAAAACAGATTTATTTCTCAAAATGTATGCAAAATTTTACTACCGAAATTGCCGGAAACTTCGGCAAAATTTCTGCCAAAGCAGGAGGCCCATTTTTGCCGGAGCCGGAGGCAAACCTACGATTGTGCCCTGACAACCAGAATCGTATTACTTTTTAAAAGGCAGAGTTTATTCCTAGCCTGCAAAAAGTTAGTCGAAAGGGGAATCAAACGGCCCATGCATAGAACAGGGCCGGAACAGTAGTACAAGCATATTCCTTATATATAGCATAAGCGTTTGGATGAGCTTGTTCTTAAGCCTAAGCCTAAAGCAAAAAATTAGTCTAAAGCTTAACTGACTAGCCCCTCCGAAAAACGATCCGACCCCGTTCTATACATGGGCCTAAATTTTCAAGAGTATCTCAAAACGCAGAAAACGGCGTAAAAATACAACAGTGACACAGAATATAGTTCAAGGACTAGGGCGCAATTCTTTTGCTAGGAATAGGTTCTTATATTTTGAAGTTAAACCCAAAATAAAAAATGTGATTAAACCTAAATGCAGATTTATGATTGACGTCAAATATATTTTTTCGAGTTTGTTTTTCAAACGGCGTTACTTATTATGCATCTTTCTTTCGTTTGTCTTGTAAAACAGTTTTTAAAATTTAAAACTGTTCAATTTACAGCACAATACGGCAATATTGACCTTTTAGGGGTAGTTTTGACCGTAGAATTCATTTTCCATGCCGAATTTTACTTTACTCTGCTTTGTTATTGGCAAAATTTGCTTTTTATTTTTGAGATGATGCCTGAACATAAGATTTAGACAAAATATTGAAAATTTTAAGTTTAAGAAACAATAACATCTTCAAAAATACTTTTTTGAGGTAATCAGGTGCGCAGAATTCGATTTTTGTATCAATAACAAGATTAAACATCTTAGTTTTGCTTAATTTTTACATAGTTTAGTTTTTACAACTTTTTAGTTTTTTAGAACAATATATTGGCAATTTCACAAAAACGAAAAGGTATAACTTAAATTTGAAGAATAAAATCGAATTCTACGACCCAAATTACCCTAAAACAGTCCAAATGACGTGTCTTTCGCGAAGAACAAATATATTTTTTCGAGTTTGTTTTTCAAACGGCGTTACTTATTATGCATCTTTCTTTCGTTTGTCTTGTAAAACAGTTTTTAAAATTTAAAACTGTTCAATTTACAGTACAATACAGTAATATTGACCTTTTAGGGGTAGTTTTGACCGTAGAATTCATTTTCCATGCCGAAATTTACTTTACTCTGCTTTGTTATTGGCAAAATTTGCTTTTTATTTTTGAGATGATGCCTGAACATAAGATTTAGACAAGATATTGAAAATTTTTTCCTTCAGAAACAATAACATGTTGAAAACTACTTTTTTGTGGTAATCAGGTGCGCAGAATTCGTTTTTTGTATCAATAACAAGATTAAACATCTTAGTTTTGCTTAATTTTTACATAGTTTAGTTTTTACAACTTTTTAGTTTTTTAGAACAATATATTGGCAATTTCACAAAAACGAAAAGGTATAACTTAAATTTGAAGAATAAAATCGAATTCTACGACCCAAATTACCCTAAAACAGTCCAAATGACGTGTCTTTCGCGAAGAACAAATATATTTTTTCGAGTTTGTTTTTCAAACGGCGTTACTTATTATGCATCTTTCTTTCCTTTGTCTTGTAAAACAATTTTTAAAATTTAAAACTGTTCAATTTACAGTACAATACAGTAATATTGACCTTTTAGGGGTAGTTTTGACCGTAGAATTCATTTTCCATGCCGAAATTTACTTTACTCTGCTTTGTTATTGGCAAAATTTGCTTTTTATTTTTGAGATGATGCCTGAACATAAGATTTAGACAAAATATTGAAAATTTTAAGGTTAAGAAACAATAACATCTTCAAAAATACTTTTTTGAGGTAATCAGGTGCGCAGAATTCGATTTTTGTATCAATAACAAGATTAAACATCTTAGTTTTGCTTAATTTTTACATAGTTTAGTTTTTACAACTTTTTAGTTTTTTAGAACAATATATTGGCAATTTCACAAAAACGAAAAGGTATAACTTAAATTTGAAGAATAAAATCGAATTCTACGACCCAAATTACCCTAAAACAGTCCAAATGACGTGTCTTTCGCGAAGAACAAATATATTTTTTCGAGTTTGTTTTTCAAACGGCGTTACTTATTATGCATCTTTCTTTCGTTTGTCTTGTAAAACAGTTTTTAAAATTTAAAACTGTTCAATTTACAGCACAATACGGCAATATTGACCTTTTAGGGGTAGTTTTGACCGTAGAATTCATTTTCCATGCCGAATTTTACTTTACTCTGCTTTGTTATTGGCAAAATTTGCTTTTTATTTTTGAGATGATGCCTGAACATAAGATTTAGACAAAATATTGAAAATTTTAAGTTTAAGAAACAATAACATCTTCAAAAATACTTTTTTGAGGTAATCAGGTGCGCAGAATTCGATTTTTGTATCAATAACAAGATTAAACATCTTAGTTTTGCTTAATTTTTACATAGTTTAGTTTTTACAACTTTTTAGTTTTTTAGAACAATATATTGGCAATTTCACAAAAACGAAAAGGTATAACTTAAATTTGAAGAATAAAATCGAATTCTACGACCCAAATTACCCTAAAACAGTCCAAATGACGTGTCTTTCGCGAAGACCAAATATATTTTTTCGAGTTTGTTTTTCAAACGGCGTTACTTATTATGCATCTTTCTTTCCTTTGTCTTGTAAAACAGTTTTTAAAATTTAAAACTGTTCAATTTACAGCACAATACGGCAATATTGACCTTTTAGGGGTAGTTTTGACCGTAGAATTCATTTTCCATGCCGAATTTTACTTTACTCTGCTTTGTTATTGGCAAAATTTGCTTTTTATTTTTGAGATGATGCCTGAACATAAGATTTAGACAAAATATTGAAAATTTTAAGTTTAAGAAACAATAACATCTTCAAAAATACTTTTTTGAGGTAATCAGGTGCGCAGAATTCGATTTTTGTATCAATAACAAGATTAAACATCTTAGTTTTGCTTAATTTTTACATAGTTCGTTTTTACACCTTTTTAGTTTTTTAGAACAATATATTGGCAATTTCACAAAAACGAAAAGGTATAACTTAAATTTGAAGAATAAAATCGAATTCTACGACCCAAATTACCCTAAAACAGTCCAAATGACGTGTCTTTCGCGAAGAACAAATATATTTTTTCGAGTTTGTTTTTCAAACGGCGTTACTTATTATGCATCTTTCTTTCGTTTGTCTTGTAAAACAGTTTTTAAAATTTAAAACTGTTCAATTTACAGCACAATACGGCAATATTGACCTTTTAGGGGTAGTTTTGACCGTAGAATTCATTTTCCATGCCGAATTTTACTTTACTCTGCTTTGTTATTGGCAAAATTTGCTTTTTATTTTTGAGATGATGCCTGAACATAAGATTTAGACAAAATATTGAAAATTTTAAGGTTAAGAAATAATAACATCTTCAAAAATACTTTTTTGAGGTAATCAGGTGCGCAGAATTCGATTTTTGTATCAATAACAAGATTAAACATCTTAGTTTTGCTTAATTTTTACATAGTTCGTTTTTACACCTTTTTAGTTTTTTAGAACAATATATTGGCAATTTCACAAAAACGAAAAGATTTAACTTAAATTTGGAGACTAAAATCGAATTCGACGACCCAAATTACCCTAAAACAGTCCAAATGACGTGTTTTTTGCGAAGAACAAATATATTTTTTCGAGTTTGTTTTTCAAACGGCGTTACTTTTTATGCATCTTTCTTTCGTTTGTCTTGTAAAACAGTTTTTAAAATTTAAAACTGTTCAATTTACAGCACAATACGGCAATATTGACCTTTTAGGGGTAGTTTTGACCGTAGAATTCATTTTCCATGCCGAATTTTACTTTACTCTGCTTTGTTATTGGCAAAATTTGCTTTTTATTTTTGAGATGATGCCTGAACATAAGATTTAGACAAAATATTGAAAATTTTAAGGTTAAGAAACAATAACATCTTCAAAAATACTTTTTTGAGGTAATCAGGTGCGCAGAATTCGATTTTTGTATCAATAACAAGATTAAACATCTTAGTTTTGCTTAATTTTTACATAGTTCGTTTTTACACCTTTTTAGTTTTTTAGAACAATATATTGGCAATTTCACAAAAACGAAAAGGTATAACTTAAATTTGAAGAATAAAATCGAATTCTACGACCCAAATTACCCTAAAACAGTCCAAATGACGTGTCTTTCGCGAAGAACAAATATATTTTTTCGAGTTTGTTTTTCAAACGGCGTTACTTATTATGCATCTTTCTTTCCTTTGTCTTGTAAAACAATTTTTAAAATTTAAAACTGTTCAATTTACAGTACAATACAGTAATATTGACCTTTTAGGGGTAGTTTTGACCGTAGAATTCATTTTCCATGCCGAAATTTACTTTACTCTGCTTTGTTATTGGCAAAATTTGCTTTTTATTTTTGAGATGATGCCTGAACATAAGATTTAGACAAGATATTGAAAATTTTTTCCTTCAGAAACAATAACATGTTGAAAACTACTTTTTTGTGGTAATCAGGTGCGCAGAATTCGTTTTTTGTATCAATAACAAGATTAAACATCTTAGTTTTGCTTAATTTTTACATAGTTCGTTTTTACACCTTTTTAGTTTTTTAGAACAATATATTGGCAATTTCACAAAAACCAAAAGGTGTAACTTAAATTTGGAGACTAAAATCGAATTCTACGACCCAAATTACCCTAAAACAGTCCAAATGACGTGTCTTTCGCGAAGAACAAATATATTTTTTCGAGTTTGTTTTTCAAACGGCGTTACTTATTATGCATCTTTCTTTCGTTTGTCTTGTAAAACAGTTTTTAAAATTTAAAACTGTTCAATTTACAGCACAATACGGCAATATTGACCTTTTAGGGGTAGTTTTGACCGTAGAATTCATTTTCCATGCCGAATTTTACTTTACTCTGCTTTGTTATTGGCAAAATTTGCTTTTTATTTTTGAGATGATGCCTGAACATAAGATTTAGACAAAATATTGAAAATTTTAAGTTTAAGAAACAATAACATCTTCAAAAATACTTTTTTGAGGTAATCAGGTGCGCAGAATTCGATTTTTGTATCAATAACAAGATTAAACATCTTAGTTTTGCTTAATTTTTACATAGTTTAGTTTTTACAACTTTTTAGTTTTTTAGAACAATATATTGGCAATTTCACAAAAACGAAAAGGTATAACTTAAATTTGAAGAATAAAATCGAATTCTACGACCCAAATTACCCTAAAACAGTCCAAATGACGTGTCTTTCGCGAAGAACAAATATATTTTTTCGAGTTTGTTTTTCAAACGGCGTTACTTATTATGCATCTTTCTTTCCTTTGTCTTGTAAAACAATTTTTAAAATTTAAAACTGTTCAATTTACAGCACAATACAGTAATATTGACCTTTTAGGGGTAGTTTTGACCGTAGAATTCATTTTCCATGCCGAATTTTACTTTACTCTGCTTTGTTATTGGCAAAATTTGCTTTTTATTTTTGAGATGATGCCTGAACATAAGATTTAGACAAAATATTGAAAATTTTAAGTTTAAGAAACAATAACATCTTCAAAAATACTTTTTTGAGGTAATCAGGTGCGCAGAATTCGATTTTTGTATCAATAACAAGATTAAACATCTTAGTTTTGCTTAATTTTTACATAGTTTAGTTTTTACAACTTTTTAGTTTTTTAGAACAATATATTGGCAATTTCACAAAAACGAAAAGGTGTAACTTAAATTTGGAGACTAAAATCGAATTCTACGACCCAAATTACCCTAAAACAGTCCAAATGACGTGTCTTTCGCGAAGAACAACTATATTTTTCGATTTTGTTTTTCAAACGGCGTTACTTATTATGCATCTTTCTTTCGTTTGTCTTGTAAAACAGTTTTTAAAATTTAAAACTGTTCAATTTACAGTACAATACAGTAATATTGACCTTTTAGGGGTAGTTTTGACCGTAGAATTCATTTTCCATGCCGAAATTTACTTTACTCTGCTTTGTTATTGGCAAAATTTGCTTTTTATTTTTGAGATGATGCCTGAACATAAGATTTAGACAAGATATTGAAAATTTTTTCCTTCAGAAACAATAACATGTTGAAAACTACTTTTTTGTGGTAATCAGGTGCGCAGAATTCGTTTTTTGTATCAATAACAAGATTAAACATCTTAGTTTTGCTTAATTTTTACATAGTTTAGTTTTTACAACTTTTTAGTTTTTTAGAACAATATATTGGCAATTTCACAAAAACGAAAAGGTATAACTTAAATTTGAAGAATAAAATCGAATTCTACGACCCAAATTACCCTAAAACAGTCCAAATGACGTGTCTTTCGCGAAGAACAAATATATTTTTTCGAGTTTGTTTTTCAAACGGCGTTACTTATTATGCATCTTTCTTTCGTTTGTCTTGTAAAACAGTTTTTAAAATTTAAAACTGTTCAATTTACAGCACAATACGGCAATATTGACCTTTTAGGGGTAGTTTTGACCGTAGAATTCATTTTCCATGCCGAATTTTACTTTACTCTGCTTTGTTATTGGCAAAATTTGCTTTTTATTTTTGAGATGATGCCTGAACATAAGATTTAGACAAAATATTGAAAATTTTAAGTTTAAGAAACAATAACATCTTCAAAAATACTTTTTTGAGGTAATCAGGTGCGCAGAATTCGATTTTTGTATCAATAACAAGATTAAACATCTTAGTTTTGCTTAATTTTTACATAGTTTAGTTTTTACAACTTTTTAGTTTTTTAGAACAATATATTGGCAATTTCACAAAAACGAAAAGGTATAACTTAAATTTGAAGAATAAAATCGAATTCTACGACCCAAATTACCCTAAAACAGTCCAAATGACGTGTCTTTCGCGAAGAACAAATATATTTTTTCGAGTTTGTTTTTCAAACGGCGTTACTTATTATGCATCTTTCTTTCCTTTGTCTTGTAAAACAATTTTTAAAATTTAAAACTGTTCAATTTACAGTACAATACAGTAATATTGACCTTTTAGGGGTAGTTTTGACCGTAGAATTCATTTTCCATGCCGAAATTTACTTTACTCTGCTTTGTTATTGGCAAAATTTGCTTTTTATTTTTGAGATGATGCCTGAACATAAGATTTAGACAAGATATTGAAAATTTTTTCCTTCAGAAACAATAACATGTTGAAAACTACTTTTTTGTGGTAATCAGGTGCGCAGAATTCGTTTTTTGTATCAATAACAAGATTAAACATCTTAGTTTTGCTTAATTTTTACATAGTTTAGTTTTTACAACTTTTTAGTTTTTTAGAACAATATATTGGCAATTTCACAAAAACGAAAAGGTATAACTTAAATTTGAAGAATAAAATCGAATTCTACGACCCAAATTACCCTAAAACAGTCCAAATGACGTGTCTTTCGCGAAGAACAAATATATTTTTTCGAGTTTGTTTTTCAAACGGCGTTACTTATTATGCATCTTTCTTTCGTTTGTCTTGTAAAACAGTTTTTAAAATTTAAAACTGTTCAATTTACAGCACAATACGGCAATATTGACCTTTTAGGGGTAGTTTTGACCGTAGAATTCATTTTCCATGCCGAATTTTACTTTACTCTGCTTTGTTATTGGCAAAATTTGCTTTTTATTTTTGAGATGATGCCTGAACATAAGATTTAGACAAAATATTGAAAATTTTAAGTTTAAGAAACAATAACATCTTCAAAAATACTTTTTTGAGGTAATCAGGTGCGCAGAATTCGATTTTTGTATCAATAACAAGATTAAACATCTTAGTTTTGCTTAATTTTTACATAGTTTAGTTTTTACAACTTTTTAGTTTTTTAGAACAATATATTGGCAATTTCACAAAAACGAAAAGGTATAACTTAAATTTGAAGAATAAAATCGAATTCTACGACCCAAATTACCCTAAAACAGTCCAAATGACGTGTCTTTCGCGAAGACCAAATATATTTTTTCGAGTTTGTTTTTCAAACGGCGTTACTTATTATGCATCTTTCTTTCCTTTGTCTTGTAAAACAGTTTTTAAAATTTAAAACTGTTCAATTTACAGCACAATACGGCAATATTGACCTTTTAGGGGTAGTTTTGACCGTAGAATTCATTTTCCATGCCGAATTTTACTTTACTCTGCTTTGTTATTGGCAAAATTTGCTTTTTATTTTTGAGATGATGCCTGAACATAAGATTTAGACAAAATATTGAAAATTTTAAGGTTAAGAAACAATAACATCTTCAAAAATACTT
>JASANG010001806.1:0-54322 GCA_030248215.1 Enoplolaimus lenunculus | reverse complement strand
GCAGTCCAGGGTCGCCTTTTGCTCCACCGATTCCTGATGATGGGTCTATAAAAGAGTAGGTTTAGACTCTAGATTACATTTTTTTGCTTAGGCTTAGGCTTAGGAATACGCTGAATCTACTGTTACGCCCCTCAAAGTAACATTAGCCGTGTGTTTATTATGACATCTGCATAGGTTGCTGTCGATTTTGACATGAAAGAACTTCGCTTTACTGACATGGGAGGTGCACAATCCACAGATGAATTGTGGACAAGCATGACATTTGATCCGTGGAACAGAACCCACGTTGAATCGTTTGAAATCAAAGTTGTATACCGATACGGAAATATATCTCGCAGTATGTTTTTGCATTCAATTACTCAACGGCTGTTGCTAATTTATAAATATTGTGTTTTGCATGTAACTAATTGGTTGCAAGCTGACAAATCCGTTTCAACTGCTTACAGACATGGACGTACCCAGGATTGCAGCGCACGAGGGTATAATTTTATGTACAGAAAAATGTTTTAATGTGTAGGATCCAGAAGTTAATTCTAAGCCTGTTATTGCTTTTCTTCTTTCTCTGGAAATTTTGGAAAAGGATATATCATCTGCTTCCATACATTAAACCATGTTTATATATGGTATACAAATATCATAACCGGCATTATCGAATTCTGTCCACATTTTCAAACCCAAAACTCTTGCTAAATTGCTTTTGGTTCGAGTGTTTGAACTCTTCAAACGAAAGACAGTCTGTGACACCGGCTATAGATATATACCTGTATTATAAAGTTTGAACTGCTGCGTTTTGTCTTAAAATTTGACTGAATCAGCAAGTAGTAGCAGTTGACGATTACCCGAGTCAATTTTTGAACTAAATCAATGAAGAAGAGCTCAGAACTTTAAACGTATCTACGGCATTTAAAACTACCGCTACCTTACCATTTTAACACAAAAAAATCTGATGGGGGCGTACGCCCCTGTTCCCCCTGTTTTGTAGAATATTTCGCCGCTCTCGCACTTCATTTGATTGAGGGTCTATTAATAGAAGACGCAATGTATACTTAAATTCAGTTCCGTTTCGCCGCGGATCTGGCGGAACTGCAATACAGTAAGGTTAAGCTTTTGACTATTTTTCAACTTACGTTTGGATTAGGTTTATTCTTAGGAATATGCTTATAGTATGAATACCGCACTCTGCTGCATCCAAGATTAAATCATATGACTACAGGTTCAGAACAGAGTTGCCGATATGTGTGCGATTTGTTTCTTTGGCAGCTGTTCAATGTTTTATGCGGTTAATTTTAAGCGTTCGGAATGATGCCAATTTATTCAAATGAATCAGTATACCTGGTGACCGTAGTGGCTGACCCGACAATAACAAGCGAACAATTTTTTCGATCTGGTGTTTGGTCTACTGATATGTTCGTTGATGATAAAAAAGTCGCCGAAACCGAATTTGTCATTGTGCCCAGAGACGCACAGTATCTGAGACGTGAAATTGCACAATCTGGTGCGTATATGTTTGCATTTTTCGAACGGAGTTAAAAAATTTTCTAGGGGAGGCTACGCTTCCAGGCCCCAACCCCCTTGGCTACGGGCCCGGCTAATAATGACAACACACTGAAAAGAGGAAAGGAATGTACATACTATCGTTACAGGGGACATGAGACAGTTAGGGTGGGGCAGTTGCATTCTTTTTTACATCCCTTTTTTACATACGGCCGACACTTATAATTGAAGTATTATCATTAAAAATGACACTTCAAAAAAGAAACTGCATAGTGTACTGTTGTATTTTTCGATTAATTAGCATGATATTTACATAAAGAAAATATACGGTTTAACAAACGGGCCCATGTTACTTTAAGTGGCGTCCAGGTATCTGGTGGGTCTATAAAAGAGTAGGTTTAGATTATAGATTACATTTTTTGTTTAGGCTTAGACTTAGGCTTAGGTTTAGGCTTACGAACACATTTTTGTAACGCTTAGGCTTAGACTTAGGCTTAGGTTTAAGCTTAGGAACACATTTTTGTAACGCTTAGGTTTAGGCTTAGGTTTAGGAATACGCTTAATGTACTGTTATGCCCCTAAAAGTAACATTGGCCTAAAGGTTTATTTTAGGGCCAGTTTTCAACTTTCAATCGACATTATCTCTCGATAAAATTAAAGCAGAACAAACCCAAGCTCCAGATTTGGCCATGGTCACAAAAGACTACCTCAGTGATGGTAAAGTAACGGATGACGATTACTGGACGTTTATGCACGATATATTGGACCAATTTTATCCGATCAATGGCGTTTGCTTGATATCAAAACCAGACAGCAAACTCAATCAGGGACGCTCGACTTGTGGGTCATTAGATCAGATTCCGTTGTGTCAGAATGTTGACTGGAGTTCATTATCTCCTGATCCAAAATCACAATTTGATATTGGTGTTAAAATTTAAAAAATACTAAATAAAAGTGTTAAACGCACCATACGTCGTATATTAACCTCAAAAGAAAGAGAGCCAACTCAACGATTTTGTATTTGAAGGGTCCTAAAGATTCCGCTATATCTATGTGCACACCGCCGAACGGCGCAACGCAGATTTGTATAGCACTACCAAAAATTTGGCCCTGGTACCTAAATGTAGAATGATAATTTCTACCTGTATCAAACAGGGGAGCAGCAGCTAAAACAAAATTTTGGGGCCGCAAAACCCGATGAGAAGTCCCTAAATGTTGCGGGGTTTACGTTATAAATGGGACAGCTTGGTCACGCTTTGTCACATTAAACATATTGATTGGGTAACAATTTGTCTACGATGTAATCAAATATGATGTTCCCTACATCGTCTGTCAATATCATGTGATCATTTTAAAAATGTCTACAAAGTCGCCGTTAGGATCATATGATATTACAAGACAATGTAAATAGCAATACCAATAATATGGCGAGAAATTTTAATTTTGGCGGGAAAATTCAAAATTTGGCAGGAAATGTCAAAATTTGGCAGCAAAATTAAAATTTTCGCCAGAATATTTATATTTTAGCGTATTGTATTATGATACGTCTTAAACTACATAATGGAATATCATACGATGCACTTGAACTGCATAGTAAATATCATACGATACTCCAAATCCGTCTTGCTGAAGATCATATCATATATGCTGTTAATTTGGAAAATCATATGATATTCACCAGTTTGTCTGATAGTGTTACGTAACATTCGCACTCTCGCATGTTGATATAACCTGTGTGCCCGTCCTTTGTATAAATATCTCATATGACATCCGAAATTTGTCTGTCCGTATCATATGATGATAGCAGAACTTGGTGCTGATGTTGAATCAACATGTGACAAACGTGATATGACTGCCTCGGTTATAACGTGAATCCGCATTTGGTGGACACATTGTAGCCATCGTTTTAATATTTATTCTAATTCACTATTAAGTAATAAATGACTGTTTAATGGAAAAACAGATGATCATATTTAAATAATTCCGTTAATAAAATCACTTCAAACATTGCATTTTGCAGTTTTTTTAAAATCTTTAAAATATATTTTGTATATTTTGAGTATTTATTGTTTCGTATTTACTTTCAATCATTCATCTGCTGCGATTGTTTTTAGAGAGTATTTTATCAAGTGTGAGTGTTGAAACAAAATATTTGCCTCAAAAGCCCAAATATAGCAATCACCTTGAATCAAACAAAGCAAACACTTCCAGTTCATCTGTTGACAATTAAGTTTCAGTATGTGAATGAAAACTTGAATTTTAGTTTTTTTTGAAACATTAAATTAAAAAATATTTGTCAGTACGCAATCAGAAGCAAAATATGGGTGTTTTCATATCTTTCCAGCCGACGTTTGAACAAAAAAACGTCGGACTTTGACAATATTTGCATATTTAGACTTTAAGTTTGTGATCATTGAGTTGTAATGAAGTTTTTTCGGCCCATGTTACTTTAAAGGGTGTCCAGGTTTTTGGTGCGTCTCGAAAAGAGTAGGTTTAGATTCTAAATTATATTTTTTTCGTTTAGGCTTAGGAACACATTTTTGCAACGCTTAGGCTTAGGCTTAGGAATATGCTCAGTCTACGCCCTTAAAAGTTAACATTGTCCATTTTTTCAATAAATGTTTTTAATTCAACGGAACTCCACTTTATTATGGGGAAAGGTGCCTCGTGCTGCAAGAAGTCAAAAGTAACTTTTTGTAAAACCACATTGTACTTTAAATGCTAACGAAAGTTGACGCGCAGATGAAGCTGTTCAGCTTGGATATACTCACCTTAAACCTTCTTACTGGTAAAGCTCGCGTACCAAAAAAGTCCGTCAATCACCCACAATTCTGATGGAAGCGCAAATAAAATAAATTTTAAAGGTAGAGGCCAATGTTACTTTAGGGCCGTAACAGTAGATTAAGCGTATTCCTAAGCCTAAGCCTAAGCGTTGCAAAAGCATATTCCTAAGCCTAAGCCTAAGTGTTGCAAAAGCGTATTTCTAAGCCTAAGCCTAAGCGTTGCAAAAGCATATTCCTAAGCCTAAGCATAAGCGTTGAAAATGCGTATTCCTAAGCCTAAGCCTAAGCCTAAGCGTTGTAAAAGCGTATTCCAAACCCTAAGCCTAAGCCTAAGCGTTGTAAAAGCGTATTCCTAAGCCTAATCCTAGCAAAAAAATGTAGTCTAGAAAATAAGCCTACTCTTTGACAGACCCACCAGAAACCGGGACGGCCCTAAAAGTAACATGAGCCATGGTAGAGTTGTAAATCAAATCTCGAGAGCAAAGTGAACGACAAGCGAGCCCTGCTGCATAAAATGGTTTCAGGGATTTGCTCCTGATTGGATACAGCTCGTGTAAATGGGCCTTACATTTTTCCCAGTGGTGGATCCAGGGAGAGGAGATGAGTAAAATATCTCCCACCGGGCGTGGCAAATAGGTTATCTGAGGCTCAAAATATGCTGTCTCGCTAAATAAGTGAAAAATACGGTAACGTTACAGAACTGAGTCAAAAACTTTGCACATTCGGCACAATTAATTTATCCTAAATGCTGGGACAACTTTGCTAAAAAGCACGTCAATACACCAAAATTTAGGGGTAGAAAATGAACCCTCGACCACTGGAAATTTCTGTATCCGCCACTGGCCTTCTTGTAGAGATGTGGATATGTCCATCATCTCGTATAGGTTCGAAAACTTAGTGTGTGACATCGGGCGAGCACCGAATTCTGGTGTGAGATGCTTTTCTGCACAGTATGGTGTGAGTCGATCAGAAAAGGGCGGGTGGACCCTGGAAGCGTCGCCACTGATCTGTGGAATCGCTGTCCGGTAAGCCCAAAGCTCGGTGGGTGCAGAACTTGAAGGCTTTAGATCGAGAGGCTTGCTTGCGGCGTCGGACATGCAGTAATGAATAAGGTAAAATCGGGATAACTCGATAAATCTTGTGAGGCGAGCATTTGGGTGTTTTAAGCGTGAAATAGTATTGAAATGGATAGGATTGACTTGATTAAGTCGCTTTTCATTCAGTTTACTAAGTTTTGAGTACTTTTGAAGATGTTTTAGTTGGCTGAAAATATCGAACTTACTGGCATAAGAGTTGATTAACTCTGAGAGACTAAATAGTTGATATAACTATTTGTAAACGTTCTAAAAAGTTTAGCCCATGCTGGATTCAGCTTGGGCAGGGCGGATTTGCCCAGGTTTGCTAAAAATTTCATAAAATTTCTCACTAAAATTCTGTACGGAATTTGGGAAGAAAAGTGATGCATAGCTATCGTGTTGAATAAAGTCATTCTTAACTCTTGTGTTAATTGATTGGTTGTTGTAATTTTATGTATGACGGATTTCAATTTCTTAGTTGTGTTGAGTATTTTATGTATAGTTAGTGTGTTGATGTATTTATATGGTTTTTCGTATTTCTTGGTGAATGTGGCTGAGGAGTTCTGAGTGAGAATTTCTGTATAATTTGAGCTTTAGTTTTTGGTGTACGTGTTGTTTTTATCAAACTTAATAGTTTGTGTAAGTTGGGAGGAAAAATGGTAACCGGTCCGGGATCCGCGGACCGGTTATGCAAAATAGTTACAAATTTAGAATAGTGTGTTTAAATCTGCCCGGCAGAAAAAGAGTGACTTTTGGTTGGTGAAAGATTTGCGATTTAATTTGTCAGTTTTCTCTCCGTTCTCAATATGATTTCGAATTTCACGGCTGCACAGGCCGCCCGCTTGCGATCGCGAGTGGGATGGTCCTGGGCAAATTTACATAGATTTCTGTGGTTGGACAATTTTTCAACATCCGTGCTGGGCAGGTTTAAGCGCCGATCGGCCTGATCTGCCGCCGTTACCGATTCCTACGTTTTCAACACCGGAGATAATAGTAAGTATATTTCACGATTTATTTGTGTGTAAGTTGATTGTCGGATTCGGAATCTAATGGTTTTAACCCAATTGCATTCAGGAATTATTTACAACGTTTTTGTGATATAATATATCTAGTTATTGTAAATGGCTCAAAAATCCGACCAAAAGAGATCGGTCCCGTTCTTTTAATCGCTGGGCGCGGACATTCGTGCAACGTGCTCAACTTCCACGGATCTCAACCCTGATGCAAGGGAATTTCGTCCTTCCAGCTCCGGTGTACGGCAGCCGATCGCCCTGCCGCCACCGGCGCCCAAGTCAGCCAGCGCACCTAGTGCGGAACGGGAAACCGACGAGGTAATTGTTAGTAAGCTTATTTCTATGTAGTACCAATTACGGAACCATTGACACCGGTGTTATATTTCGTCTTGCTATTTTTCACCTTTTTCTGCCATAAATGGCCTTTCGACGTTTAGTACATTTATATTCTTTTAATAAAGTGTTCACGAAGCCGGTGTAATTCTTGTAAGCAAACATAAATTGTCCCTGCGAAATTAGTATCCGATATTCAACCCACATTTTTCGACTACCTATCTCGAATAGGAGTAAAATACACACATAAGAGTTGCATGCGTAGCCTGGGCTAATCTTGCCCCAGGCAAGGTGGATAATCGTATGACTGGCGGACAGTGATTTTTCGCGCTTCCCCTAGTCAAAATGTTTAGTCAAGTAACTATAGTTAACCCTAAGTTAGTATTGCGCACTTATGCCTAAGCTTAGTTAAAACTCCTTAGCTTAAGTTATTATTTCCTTCGGGACGGTGCGCGGCTCGCCGTCATGCAGCCGGACGGGTCCGCCAGGTATCCGGTCATCCACCTGGTGTCTAATGTGCAAGCTGCGATCGTGGCCTGTTTTATCGGCCCGGTTCCGTAGAAGTCCCCCATCTTTGTTGTAGTAGTCATTCTTGATTATTTTGGTCCCGTGTAAGCCCACCGTAATAGCTGGGAGGTCCCGCCTTCATCTCTCAGGGTGGCAGTAAAAGGGCGTTTTATCGTAGCACCCCTTGAAGTCGACCGGTCATGTCCTCCTACGGAACCGGACCCGCGGCTTTGCCGCCTAACAAAGGCGGCTAGGATTCGGCTGATCCACTCATAGGGGTGTATCCGATGAGTGCGATCACTCGGGGTTTAGGGACATCCGCCGGGGAATCTGATCGTCTGTCGCGGCGCCCGCTGGACGGAAGCCCGTTGGTGGGATCCACGCTGACGGGTTTCCTAAAGGCGGGTAAGGCGGTCACTCCCCGTCGGAGGTTCGGACTCTGTTTGTTCGCTCTTGTTGCATACACACTGGACCCTATGGACTTCGCGATTACCTCCAAGGATGTCGACCCAGGAGGTACCCACTCCGGACATGGGAGACCTCTCGTCCTGGTTAAAGGTAACATCTAGTAAAGTTAAGGGAGCTGAGAGTGGGCAGCATTCAGTTTCCACCTTTAGCTTTACACTTCTGATCCTCTTTAATTAAATAGGCTTTTCCTGACTACACAAACTGAATCAAAATTCGACTCCGCCAGAGTCAAATTGAGTCGAATTTGACTCAGGCTGGAGTCGAATTTTGACTCAGTTTGTGTAGTCAGGAAAAGCCTATAATTGTCCTACAGTTTCCTGTTAACTTTTTGAGCAAAACAACTTACTTAATTCCGTTTATTATCAAATTTTTACTGTTCAATATGCTTTAGAAAATAGTTTTTGACTCAAGTTTTTATCGACGTCAGTACTTATAGGTCAGGTGGGAAATATGGTTCGAGGCAAGTAATACTCAGAGGAACAAAATAAAAACAAAAACATATTAAATAATGTTAGTTTTCGTCGTTCTGAGGAAAAAACAAAGATTTAATAGTTTACTTATATTTGGTCATTTGCCGCAAAGCAACCACGGCGATGTGTAAAATTTTACTTAAATTTTGTCATTTAAAATTCGAAAATTTACTTTTTATAGGTTTTTCGGGCTAATTTAGCAAATATAAACATTCATTTTTTTACTTTTTGGACGGTTTGTTGATTGCCAATTAATGTGAACAAAGATGAAATGGTGAACCACGTGCAGTATATTATTAATCACTACTTTCAAGAATTTACACAATATTGAAACCACGCTGATTGATACAGATTTTGCTTGAGGCGAACGAATGTTCATTTTTGCTTGATAGAAGTGTTTAAGCCTACTTGAAAACTGCTCATTATAACTGATATTTTAACCTTTTTCCACATGAATATTTTCTAGCTTGACAATCAAGCCTTTTAGGGGCGCTGTCATGTCTTCTGGCGATACTGTACTGTATATCAGGATGCAACCGGAAGTAAAAACACCGGAGCCGGAGCTGGTGGCCAACGAAACTTGTTGAAACCGGCGTAGGAGGTGAAGCCGGAGGTTAGGCGAAATAGGCGGTTAAAATGTTTCATTGGTTAAATCGTTTGGTTTTATGCTTATTTTTCACGAAATCCTGGCAATTCTTTCCTGAAAATTGTGCCAAAAGATAACACAAAACGGTCCAAACAAATAAATGTTGTAAAACTCGTGAAAAATGTGCCAAAAGATAACACAAAACGGTCCAAACAAATAAATGTTGTAAAACTGTGACAAATTTCACTACCGATATTGCCCGAACTCCCGCCAAAACTTCTACCGGAGCCGGAGCCGGAGGTCAATTTTTAGCCGGAGGTGGAGCCGGAGGCAAACATCCGGTTGTATCCAGTTGCATATATGTGTAATAAATTGTTAAACACTGCGCATTGTGTACTATTTTGCACCTTAAGCTTCCGTTTTAATCGCTCAAGTATACCTTAGCAGGAAAGAGATTTCAACTTCCAACGAACCAGACAACTTTATAGCGATAAACTTGGTTTTAAACGTATTTGACGCTGTCCTGAAATAGTAACAGGCGTATCGACAGTAAATGGTTTGCCAAATTTCAAAAATACACGAAGTGAAACCCAATGATCGTAATCCACAATTCGGTGCGGATATGTCACTGTCAAGCTAACCGGTGCCAGCGCTGGTTCCGGCACCCATAATGCAACACCGTTCCAAACCTGGTAGGCTTCATCTCTTTGAAGTTTCCCGAGCTGCATGGCAAGTAGCGTTAGAGTCACTGTCAAAATTTCACCCCGCACTAAGCACTTAGCTCTTTGCTGTAATGAAATTTCGACACGTAACCTTCGAAAACAATTTCGAATTTCAACGTTCGCAAAAATTATTTCAGCTGGACGATAAGAGGATTTATTCAGCGTCAACGATGCGACAACGTGTCCAGAAATGTCGAACAAATTCCGCGTGCGAACGCATATTTGTCCGCGTGGTGTGCGCGTACAATCGTTCATGAAAGAATGTGTCGCATGTAGCGTAATCGGTTGACGTTTTCTGACCTGAAAAACAAAACACTGCTGTTAGCATGATGATATACAAGGGTGAGGTTCACTAGGTTCCCCCAGACTTTTAGAGAGACAAGTCAAAAGTACTACTTAGCAGAACTTGTAGAATTGCAAAAAAATTTCTCACTCGCTACGTTCGCTTGCAAAAACTTTACACGATCTTTTGCCTTTTTTAAAATGAAATTTTAGTTACGCTATTGAGTGTTAATTGTAGATAGGCGTGGCTACTCTGTAAAAACACTCGACTTAAAATACTTTAGTTATATTTTTCAAACTTTTTTAAGTATATATATAGTGTAGTAAATATTGAGTAAATCTTTGCTTAATAATGTATAAATAAGCAAAACTACTGCTGTCGTTTCCTGATTAATTAAGTAAATGTAAAGCTAAGAATTTGGTGTTTGCTTAAAATTAAGTAATACTTTGCCAAGCATTACAGTAAGTAAAACCGACACTTAATTTAGCACCACTTCTATTTAATTTTCAGTATATTTTTAGTGAGTAGAAAATATTCAAATCTTAACTATATATGCAGCTGAAAAGATAGCCGCCGGGGACTTTCGGCGTACGTTCGACCACTATGTTACGCAGGTCATCTCTATAACTGCTGTTTCCATTATTGGAATATTAATGGCTTCGCAACACTGCAGGACATTTAACCAGAGCGGTAAACTTCAAGGGATAATCAGAAGATTGGGTATTTGCATTATATAAGGGTTCCAATCTAAAGTTGCTCCATTAAAAGTAACGAAATGATCGGTTTCAACCAGTTTTTTTTAAATTTCGTTTATATTTGTATTAAAAGTAATGTTTCCCGTTTTCAATAATGTCAAAAAATAGGTTTATAAAATGTGAAATGTTAAGTTTTCCCATTATACTAAACCCGGCCCATAGAACAGGACCGAATCGTTTTCCGGAGGGGCTCTAGTAGAGTCAGTTTAAGCTTTAAACTAAGTTTTTGCTTAGGCTTAGGAATAGGCTCTCATTCATGCGCTTAGGCTTAGATTTAGCGTTAGGCTTAGGCTTAGGAATATTCTTATACTACTGTTCCGGCCCTGTTCTATACACGGGCCTTAAACCCTATCATGAAACTATTATCCGACTTAATGTGACCGTTTCTTTACCTGCATTACAAATGTATATTAATGCTACTCACAACTTAATACTCAACGAGGAAAATTTTATTTAAATATACTTCGATAAATAAATCATGGTATCAAAGTGTTCAATTATTTTTTATGGATCACCCACGTTATAATGTCTACACGGATGTAAACAAATTGTCCAGTCTCTTCAATGTGTCCGAGATACAAAAAAGGCACTGTAGCTTTAAATGTAGCACATTGCAGAAAGTGGGCTTCATCAGTATACATTGTTCTGCATCACTAGATAGGATATCGGGACAGTAGTCACACTCTTTTTACAAAGTAGAAGATTCGAACGAATCAAAATTCTTTCTAGGTAGTTTTGGTTGTTTTCTTGGTTCTCTAATCATCTACAGCAAACATTACATCAAGTGGGTGCACTGCAAAAAATGGTGAGTCAAATTAACTCTCTGTGAAATAGGCTCTACGGGACTACACAAACTGAGTTAAATTCGACTCAGCCCGAGTCAAACGTGCGACACAGTGAGTCAAATGTGACTCTGGCGGAGTTGAATTTGACTCAGTTTGCGTAGTCCCGTAGAACCTATTTCAAAGAGAGTCAATTCGACTCACCATTTTTGCAGTGTATTAACAAACATGGAGCGCCGAAATAGGAAATAAAGTTTAGTTTACACAAACGTAAGCATTATAACATGGATGACCCATTACGTTGCTTCATGGATGTGCAATCAGTGAAGCGTTTATACAACTTCGTTCACTTAAAAAATCTTAAGTATGAATGACACCATGCAAAAAAATTTAAGAACGTGCACGCCTAACAATTGTTTTATACAGTTAATTTAGTTCAAGTTTTTGTCGACACAAAAATATTAGTCAGGATTCAACCTATGGTCTGTTTTCGGCTACCCACAGATATTCCTGGTGCGGCGTTTTTATATTTTTGCAGTGGTTACACTGCAAAAAATGGTGAGTCAAATTGACTCTTTCCGAAAAAGGCTCGACGGGACAACACAAACTGAGTCAAATTCGACTCCGCCAGATTCTAATTCGACTCACTTAGTCGCACGTTTGTCTCTGGCGGTGTCGAATTTGACTCAGTTTGTGTAGTCCCGTAGAACCTATTTCGGAGAGAGTCAATTTGACTCACTATTTTTTGCAGTGTGCAAGCAAACCATTTACGTGTTTAAACGTCTGTGTTTCAATAAAGAAACAAGCAAACAAATTTTCTCGTGTTTGACGTCTGGCGATAAAATCTATCCAGCGATTTAAACACGATTCCGCACCGACTACAGGGCCCATGTATAGAACAAGGCCAGAATAGTAGTATAAGCATATTCCTAAGCCTAAGCAAAAAAATAGTCTAAAGCTTAAACTGACTCAATTGTAGCCCCTCCGGAAAACGATCCGGCCCTGTTCTATACATGGGCCGACTACAGTTTCTGACCTCCCCCGTTTTCCGGTTGTTTGGAAAACGAACGTATAGACTGGACTGCTATCAATCAATCAATCTAATTTTACGTTTTTTCACTTTTTTACGTTACTCTTTGAATATATATTTATTCAAATTTGAAGCCACATTTTTCACTTAATAATTAATAGAAAGAGTCGATGATGATTCTCCTCAGACAAGAGGGACAATGTAAAGAACAGGGGCGGAACAGTATTATAAGCATGTTGCTGAGCCTAAGCCTAAAGAAAAAGACTAAACGTAAGAATGAGCAAATTCCAAAGCCTAAGCCTAAGCCAAAGCTTAAGCGTAAGAATGAGCATATTCCTAAGCCTAAGCCAGGCAAAAAAATTAGTCTAAACCTTAAGCTTACTCTATTCTAATCCCACAGAAAAACGTTTCGCCTCTGATCTTTACATGGGCCGACAAGAGTATGCAACTTAACTGATTTTGTTTGCCAAATATATGCGCTGTTATAACGCGCGTATTTTTCTCAACCGCACCCCAATCTTGAAAACCAGAAAACAGGATGTTTTTATTTCATGTATTTCGAGCTTCCATAAATATAAGACTACAGGTAAAGGTGAAATACAACGCTCGCTCTGTGTTTTCTTTCCAACACAGAATTTGTTCATTTGCATAATCATTTTTGAACCTGAGATCATCAACCGTCATTACTACCATGAGTCGATAATGACTCTTTTTTACAAGAGTGCAACTGGGTGCACTCTGTGTAGAAAAGAATGTACCCGGCACGCGTTGCGTTTTTCCCCTACTCCCCCTTTATCTATATGGGGGTAGAACCGGTGGAAACCATTGCACCGTTGCGTTTTTCCCCTACTCCCCCTTTATCTATATGGGGGTAGAACCGGTGGAAACCATTGCACTTTATATATGCCGCGTCAAACATGCTTCCCTTATAGTTTAATTTATAGGTAATCATGTGATAGCGACCCCCCTCCCTACCCTCAAAACAACGGGGGTCGGCCAAAAAGCAACACCCGGTAGTACATTTTGTACCATGCGGAACCCCAAGTGTTGCACACTCTTGTCATTATCCACTCTTGATATAACTTGTGCACTCTTGTCATTATCCACTCTTGATATAACTTGTGCACTCTTGTCATAATCTACTCTTGTTACTACAAACTAACCTTGATTGTTTTGGAATTGTGTGACACAGTGGTTATGACCTCACAAAAATATCGAATGCACTTTATTGTTGCGTTGCTTGTTGACTGGTAGGACGGCGGTAACTTGCGTGAAGTTTGCAAACAGAATTCATGTTCGGTATCGTACGCTGCTTGTGAACCGATGGCAGAAACGTTATAATACAGAAACTTGTTACCAGGGCCGTTATCGACCTTGCTTAAAGCTATGGTACCTTAGTAGCGTTAATATATTACGTGACATTGTCCAACGTGTGGAGTGTAACTCCTTTTCACACAGCACTCAGCCTGTGAGTGACATTGAGTAACACGAATTAACCCTTTAACTCATATAGAGTATACTATGAGCAACTAAATACAAGTAATATATGAGCATGCACATTGGAGTACATTCAATGTAATTTAACGTACTCGTTCGTACACTACAGTTAAATGTTCTATGCCTGTGCTCATATTTCTGACAAGTCAAAATTTCAGAACATGCGAAAGTTGAATTTCAATATTTTTCGCATCTCTGTCTTTTGTGCAAGCAGAGTTTAACTGCTGTCGGTCGTTTGTTTGGCAAAACGTATTACTGATTGCTGAAATGTGGTATACCCGCAGTTGAGAATACGAGTGCAACGCCGACAAAACTGTATGCTCTCACCATTGGCTCAAGCTTGTTCAAGCGGATTAGGTATTGTTCGGCGATGCATGTAAAGATCAGGGGTGAAACGTATTTCTGCGTGACTGCAATATCTTAAGTTCATGTTTTAGACTAATTTTTTGTGCTTAGGCTTGGTATAACCACATTGTTACGGGATTCGGCTTATATTTATGCTTATGCTACTGTTACGGCTTTCTGTGGCATTGCCTGTCGTAGAGTTAACTGTTTAAAAGTGTTTCTTTATAAAACTTTCTAATCATTTACTTGCAAATTTCCGTTGTTTGTTATTGCGACGATAATTAATCTTTGGTCAGTCAGTTTTTAAAAGCTGGGCAATTCAAACTGTTAATTGCCTTTCAGACTTGCTGAATTTAAAATGTTTAAACAGTTTGAACCATCATTCTAGATCGCTAATATCCTGTAAATATTTAATTGGTTCTGAAGAAACATCTTTCGAACGATTTATAGTTGTCTCCTGTTAATTTCAAAACCGTGTTTACAATATAATTCTCATTTATATGCCGTTTATCTTATTATGCGGCGATAGTAAAGTTTTTGACATAAACAGTATTCGTGTACAGTTGTCCGCAAAAGATAAATTGGAAACCGAATTTTTGTCAAGTTTTCAACTGTTTGTTGACAGCTCAAGTTTTAAAACAATCTTTAAACTTTGCTCAAATTTTAATTTGAATAATTTAAAATTTCAACTCAATCAGCTCTTTCGTGTAAATATTTACTGCGTTCTTAAAGAAAACAAACTTGATCAATTACAGGAATAAGCGTTGTATATTTGTTCAAACTGAAAATTGAGCTGGAAAACAAATTTTCGTCAAGTTTTAACTGCAAATTATTAAAATGCAATTATCAAGTTTAAATTTACGCGATTTTCAGTAACCAATTCAACACTATCGAGTGCTGTAGTGACCCGAATACGAAGGGGGGCTGATATTTATTTGGCCTCTCCAAGGGCACGTCCCTGTTATTCGGTTACGAAATGTTGTTTATCTTTAACCCGCCCTCTTCCGCCGCACTTCTTTACATATATGTATACGGTATTGCAATTATCCGTTGAATTAAACATTTATTTGTAGTGTATCAAAAAGCTAATAGGCGATGATGCTAGGTTCTGCTTAGGAATTTACTTTCAAACTTAAGTAAGTACGCAATAAAGTTTCGAACTCAATTTTATTTGGTCCTGGTGGCATTTGTGCACAACAGTTAGGGATAATTGACATTTATGCACTCTAATTAGGGTTTGGAAATTCTATCCGCTTACGGACTCTTACTAGGGATACGGACTCAAATTGATTGAAACTAAAAATGTGGATCGACAGGTTCGTAATTTTTCAGGAAGGGCATTCAAGGGTTTTCAATCAGTTATACAAGCAATGTGGAAAACTTTCTAGGGAGGGCAACAATTTTTCCAGGGGGAAGCTGAGCCCCACTTGCCCCCCCTTGGCTACGGGCCCGGATCCTCCACTTATTAACTTTCTCATATTCGGGTTACTACAGTAAAAATTTAGTTGATTTTAAACAAATATCTCTTGTATGTTTTCACTGTAAACTGTTAATACTTGGACAGCGTGTCTTGCAATGGCATATACTCCTAAACTTCAATCCACTCGTTCAAGGTTGAAAGTACATTTTCAAGTGTGCCTCATGCTGGACCAACAAGCAAACCATAAACCCACAATGTTCAACACAAGGAACAAACTTATATTTTGCAGATTAAGAATCAGTTGAATTTTAAGCAAAGTTTTTCGAGTAGCGCGTAAAATTTGATACACCCATTTGCAGAACGGCCCATGTATAGAACAGGGCCGAAACAGTAGTATAAGCATATTCCTAAGCCTAAGCCTAAGCGTATGGATGAGCCTGTTCTTCAGCCTAAACGTAAGCCTAAGGAAAAAAATTAGTCTAAAGCTTAAACTGACTCTATTATAGCCCCTCCGGTTAACGATCCGGCCCTGTTCTATACATGGGCCAGCAAACCGAACGGTCAAAGAAACAGGTTTATCAGGAAAGTCGCCATTTTTGTTCCAGTTGCCCAGAAATGCGTTAACTCATTTTACGCTTATACTACTGTTAATAGACCCTAAAAGTGAGATTAGCGAATTCAAAAAAGCGAAACGTATTAAACTAACTTGCTTCCGTACTGTCATCTGAGGTGCAAGACGAAGTCATCGGTTGTGTGGCTGAGAATATTCGGTTATTCTTTGTTTGCCGGCTCGAATCATAAACGCACAAGTAATGTTTTTCGAAAAATTTACGACTAAATTTATTTGCAAAATTGTAACAAATTTCACCGTAAAAACACACGATGATTGTTTGAGTTTGTACCGTTGGCGCATGTGTAAGATGAATTCGGCCGACAATCGGATCGCCTGTTTCAAACGCGGCCGCCCTGTGTCCGGCGTTGGACGTTTGCCAGCATAAATCGAAATCAAAATACGCTGAATTCGATGACGTCATAGTGCGATGTGAATGAAAATTTTTTGTAATTGTTGTCGCACTTTGAACTGTTTCGCTTGTTGTTGACGCGTTGGTTTCGCAGTTTTGGCAACAAAATATTTGTTTTAAAATACCCGCAGACATTATAGCAGTAATATTTGGTTTAGTGTTAATAGTAATTTTGTCAAAATAAATTACTATTTTATACTATTTTCTATTTTTAAAATCAACTTACAGATGAATTTTAAAAAAATTAATTTGGTCCGTAACGGAAACAAGTGGAGCACACGAGGCGCAATCATCATTACTAAATGATATAAATGAAATTCAACTTATCAATTATTTAAAAGCTAAGATACGATCCTGGTTTTGATTCTGAATATGGCTAATGTTACTTTTAGGGCCGTATAACTAAGCGTATACCTAAGTCAGAGCCTAAGGCTAAGAGTTGCAAAAGCGTATTCCTAAGCGTAAGCCTAAGCCTAAGAGTTGGAAAAGCGTATTCCTAAGCGTAAGCCTAAGCCTAAGAGTTGCAAAAGCGTATTCCTAAGCTTAAGCCTAAGCCTAAGAGTTGCAAAAAATCAAGTCTATAATGTAAGCCTACTCTTTGACAGACCCACAATAAACCGGGACTGCCCTAAAAGTATCATGAGCCCTGAGTCTGAAGAAAACGACTACGTTTAGGTGTGCATCAAGGGCTGTAAAAAGCCTTGTTACCAGTAATATTGAACCAGGATAATGGTTGAAAACCAAGTAAATATGTCTTTGTAATAACCGCTCTATGCTGCTCATGCTGACGGTAGTCCTTTTAAATTTTCCAGTGGTGCCTCAACATCCTTGTTGGGAGTCATCTCGTTTATCGACCAATGCCGATTTTACACCGCAGGACTAAAGAACGATTCCATATATAATAATCGATTAGCCAGCTCACCTTGCTAGGGGGGCCAACAATTTTTCAGAATGGGCTTTTAAAGGGTTTCAATGACTTAGAAGGTTGATAACTTTCTAGGGGGGGGGCAATTATTACAGAGGGGCTGAGTCCCCATGGCCCCCCTCGGCTAGGGTCCCTCGCCAGCCACTAGGGTTACGAAGCCAAACCCGTTTTGTAATTTTTGGCCAACTATTTTGAGACATTTTAGTTTATTGCAAGAATCCTCCATTGCCGAATATTTGTTAGCTGGCAACGCGGTTTGTTTAAACTTTAAACTTTGTTTTTTATTTTGAGACAAATTTTTTAATTAAATTTTTTTCAAACTTTGACGCAATTTACCAGTTGCTCAGAAGATGTTAATAATCGAGCACATCCGCTCTGATTATAATATACATTTTATCATATGCCTGCGCACGCACATCTGCGTTTAGTGATAATTTTTCTATTAATTCTAAATTATGGAATTTAATGATTTTTTGCGAAAAATACATGTAAATTTATGTTTTCTGCTTTTACATTTTACACAACTTTTCTCTAAACTACGCATGGGCTGTCTTTTAAAACATTTTCCAAATATTCAGGTACGTTTTATACACTGTAAATTTCAATGAGTTGATTAACCAATTCAGCTAGCGAGTTGGTTATTTCTGAGTTAACCAGTCGTAGTGGGACTAAATTTATTGAGCGAAGCTCGAACGCACGTAAGCAATTAAGCTAATATGCAAATTAGCTATTAGCTAACTATTCAATTATCGGTTTTGGATGTTTGTAAACTATTTATTCAAATTGCTCGCACCCAAAAACCCTTCAGCCACTCTAATAATTTTTGGAATAATTTAAAACGTCCTAATTTTGTTTTGTCAATTAAGCTAATATGTAAACTAGTTATTAGCTAACTATTCAATTATCGGTTTTGGAGGTTTGTAAACAATTTATTCAGATTCTTCGCACCCAAAAATCTTCAGTAAACCCTAATAACTATTGAAATAATTTAAAAAGTCCTAGTTTTGTCTTGTCAATTTAGCTAATATGCAAATTAGCTATTAGCTAACTCTTCAATTATCGATTTTGGAGGTTTGTAAACAGTCTACGCAGATTCCTCGCACCCAAAAACCCTTTAATGCTAAAATTAGATTGCTTCTAACTGTAATAATTAGTAAAATATTGTGGAATGTCCTAATTTAGGCTAAATTAATTATGCAAATTAGCCTGTAGCTAATAAACGGCTTAAATTTTTAAAACGCTAATGCGAGGTTAACACCCCAGAATAATTGGCTTTCAAACAAAAAAAAGTTTATCAAAATCGGTTCAGCCGTTCCTGAGATTCTTTTCGGACGGACAGACGGACAGACGGACGGACGGGTATCCACCTTTCGACCCCCAAGTACAAAACATAAAACGCTTCGCGAAACTCCGAGCTTCGCTCGGAGGTTCGCTTCGCTCAATAACAGTAAACTTAAACTCACTCTGAGTTGCGTTGATTATCACTCTGAGTTGAGTTGACTCTGGGTGAGTTGATTAATTATCTCAGAATGCATTGAACCTACTCAAATTTCAAAGTTCTGATAGTCCTAACTCAGACTGAGTGATTCAACACATTCTGAGTTAAAATTAACTCACTGAAATTTACAGTGTAACTGATGACAGCTAAATGACAGGAAACAAGTACGATTCTTTTTACCTTGTTTTTCAGTGATTAATTGAAGCTGAAACAGACACCGATTTTTGTTCCGCAAATTACGTATACGATAAATATGTTACAAACTCAATATATTTACACTGCATACTTAAAAGCTTTCTCAGAATTTTTTCACAAACTGTGTCCTACACTGCAAATAATGGTGAGTCAAATTGACTCTCTCCGAATCAGGCTTTTCTGGACTACACAAACTGAGTCCAAAATTCGACTCCTCCGCAGTCAAAGTGTAGAAGCTTACCTTCGCATCTACAAATTCCCAGGTTTTAACAGAAGAAATTGTGCGTTAGACGCTTACAAAAACAGCATGAACCATTTCTTAAGCAATGTTGGCCAATGTAAAGAACAGTGGCAGAACAGTATTATAAGCTTATTCCTAAGCCTAAGCCTAAGCCTAAACATAACAATGTGTCTATTCCCATAAGTCTAAGCCTAAACCTAAACAAAGCAAAAAATTAGTCTAAAGCTTACGCTTATTCTATTGCAGTCTCACAGAAAAACGTTCCGCCCCTGATCTTTACACGGGCCGCAATGGTTAACAAAATTTCGTTTATCAAATCTCGAAAAACATGATTTTTCTCTAGAAAACAGCTTACAAATAGCAACTTTTTTCCATACAAAACGTAGTCGATTCCTGTTCGTCAATGTTACCGTCAAATTTTGACGAAATCCGCTTTACTTGAACGATGATCAGAAGCGTCGGTGAAAGCACTTTGTTTGAAAAAAACGCGTTAACTTTGAAGAATATAACCTCTGTTTAAGTGAAACATATTTTTGCTATTTTTACAACGATTACATCGATTTAATGCAGAACGTTTAATCGGATTCAAGGACTACTCACTCCATAATTTTGGACTCAAAAAATGATTTTTTGTCACATATGATGACGACTGTTGTCTACGGCATAAGAGTACTTTTATGTAACAAGGAATTGTTAGAACATGACGATTTGCTCAAGAGGCAGCTCAAATTGTGTCATATTAAGCGTTAAATTGGTTTCTCAGGGGGCTAAAATAATGACGTCTCGAATTATTTGTAAATGGGGGCAGTGTCGTTAATTAATAAACGAGGATAGAGAAATTTGCGTAACATAGAATGATTTTTATACCGCTGCAAAAAGTTTGGGCCAATGTATTGAACAGGTGCGGACAGTAGTATAAGTATATTCTTAAACTTAAGCGTAAGAAAGAGCTTATACCTAAGCCTAAAGTCTAAGCAATAAATAAATCGCAAGCTTAAGCTTACTCTATTCCAGAGAAAAACGTTTTGCCTGCGATCTTTACGTGAGCTAAAGTGTTGCAATGCAAGGAGATGATCGCATGAAGGGTTCTTGCTTTTCTCTCATCATCGTAGGATGAATTAATTTTGCTTATTGTTGCACTCGGCGCACCTAATGAAGGTTGGGTTCAGCCCAACAGGATCAATACGCCAATGTTTCAGTTTCATTTTTTACATTTCACAAACTAAACTGGAATCTTCGTTCTTCTATACCCGGAGGTTAGCGAAAATTTAATAAATTTTTTTGCATCAGTTTCGTTATAAACGCAGTGACGCAATAATACTCACTAAAAATATACTTAAAATTAAGTAAAACTGTTGTCGAATTGAGTGTTGGTTTTACTTACTATGGTGCTCGGCAAAGTTTTACTTAAGTTTAAGCGAACACAAAATTTTTAGTTTTACATTTACTTAATTAATCAGGAAATGACAGCAGTAGTTTCAGTTATTTACAGTATTTAAGCAAACATTTACTCAATATTTAGTACACTTATACTTTAAAAAGTTAGTAAAATAAAATTATAGTATTTTAAGTAGAGTGTTTTTACAGAGAGATGAAAAAACAATGCAACGATAAACAGTGATTATCGGTTGTGTGCCATACTTCGAAAAAATGTTATAGGCCATCAAGACACGAATATAAAATGTGTTCATCATACTTAATAGTCCTGGTTGGTTATTAGGTTCTCTCAAAATCTGTTGAACTCAACCAGAAGTGACAGTGGTATTGGACATTATCTTAATGTCTTTGTCTGCTAAGCAAGCACGATCCGTTTTGCAGTCAAATTTAACTGGTTGAATTTTCCACTTTCGACGTACTGTAATGCGGCATCCACTTTTAGCTGGCTGCGCCCACCAAGAGAGGAAATTTTTCAATTTCTCATAACCCTTAATTTTAAAAAACGGCAGTGGTAAATTAAAATTGCAAAATTTTTAAATTTAATTTTCAATTTCATTCCATACTGTTTATAAATTGTTTCAATTTACGACTTGCCAAAGTTTTACAAATTCAATTTCCTTTTGCGGCCTCTTTTGAAAACAGAAGTGGGAAACAGGCGTCACCATTTTCCACTTGGTGAGCGCAGCTAAAAGTGGATTTACTCGAATATGAGGAGGTAATAAAGCGGGGGTCCCCATTTTGAGTCCTATCAATAGGAGTCCGTATCCCTGATAAGAGTCCGTAAGACCATAAATGTCATTATCTGTAAGTCTAGTGCATAATGACTTCTGGACCGAATACAGTTGAGTTCGAAAGTTTAACTCATACTATAGTTTTGAAAGTACATTCCGAAGTATAAACGTGCATTTATCGCTCAAGCTTTTGATACAAGACAAATAAACGATTAATTCAACGGATAGTTGCAATACCGGATATTCATCAGTAACAATGGGTGGCGGAGGGCGGGTTAAAAATAAATAACAGTCCGTAACCGAATAACAATTGGGTATCTTTTGGAGAGGCCAAATAAATATCAGTCTCCCCCCCTTTATTCTGGTCGCTACAGTACCATTATACTCGGTGAATTTGTATATAATTCTTTTTACGAATGAACTTGGCTGTAGTAACTTTTAGGTTCTATTGAGCTTAAAACTAGCGGCTTGTTGCTTTTTATAATCAGTTTTGCCATTATGTTGATCAAGAGGTCTGTATCCGTCCCAGATAAAAACGTTCTGTTGGAACAAATCATTTTCTACATTGAACTTTGTATCTCAATAAACATCATATTAACTAATTTGCAAACCACACACATTTGTAAACCAGCTGGAACGCTGCCAAACACGTATGTGAACCGCTCCAACTTTAATTTTAATATAGATTTGATACAAGGCAAAAATTCCCGCGGTACAACTGTTATTTTCCTAAGCCTAAGCTGAAAGTAGGCTTTGTTAGGCTTAGGTTGGAGCTTACGCTAAACCTGAACCTAAGCCTAAACCGTAGCATCAGCGACTTTTATTATTCCAGTCGTGATGCGTGGGTGAAAACATATTGTGGGGAGAAGTAACCAGGTATCCAACACCTTTCATTGCTTGAATGGGTTAATCTATATATTAAAGCTGGAACGCCTCACATACGTATTTTGGGCAACTTTCCAGCATTACTTTGTTTACAATAAAGGAAATACACGTGATTGTTCTATGAAAGGAAAATTTGCAACGAAATTTTTGTGCTTCCGCTACTTTTGCGCACAGCGCAAAGCTGGCAGACTTGTTTTTATTATTTACAATACCATTGAATGCTGAAAGTTTTGCATATATTTTTATAATTTAATAGTTGTAAAAAGCTAAACAATAGTCCCCAAATAGTCCCTCATAAATACGTTGAGGCGTATAAACACGTTACATTTTGTGCTATTTTTAAGTCGAGGTAAAGCAAAGATTCCGATAGCTTGGAAGTTTTTCATTTTAAGTTAAAGCAGTTGCTTTCAGCTAAGAAACTTGGAAATGGTAAATGTCAAATCAGCTGTTTTCACCTCCTAAGTCTAAGCCTAAGCCTAAGCGAAAGAATGAACATATTACTAAGCCTAAGCCTAAGCCAAGCAAACAAATTAGTCTAAAGCTTTAGCTTACTCCGTTGCAGATCCACAGTCTGCAATCAGTAGAATTTGCGTCAATAGTAAACAACAAATCAAAGATTCCGGTGATTAAACTAAAAAATCACTGCATTTGAATGAAATTAATTTTGAAAAAATGCCGTATTTTTTACATTTTGAATTTGAACTAATAATTTCTTTCAAACCGTATTTTGTTTCTTTGAAGTTTTGAAGAATATATTAATAGAATGCGATGCTCGAACAGTTCAAGGGCGATACCAAATACCACCTATCAGACAGTTTATCAGTCTGTATAACTTTCGACGGGAATATCGGTCCTTCAAACTCACCCAACTGCAAAATTAGCGTGTGGGTAAAATGACAAGCGGCGATGTTATCGGTGCAAGCACATAATTAAGTGTAATTGCGATCAACGCCGTGTTTGTTGTGTGTCCCCGAGCAAATCACCGCGATGACCCCTGACTCAAGATGACCATGAGATTGACCATTTGAGTTGTTTCTAAGGCTGATACATTATTTTGTTGACCGACTTATAAACAACTTCACAAGGTCATTTTGTATTGTTGCATGCAAACGAGAAACTAAAAACGATAGCGGGTAGACGTGTACTTTACCCACGGGTACCTGCGCGTAAGTAGTCACCCGAATAAGAGGGTGTGGGGTAATAAGAGGGGGTCCACATTTTGAGTCCCAATCAATAGTAGTCTGTATCCCTAATAAGAGCCCCTACGCGGATAGAGTCTGTAAATCCTACTTAGAGTCCATGAAGGTCAGTAATTCCTAATTGTAGTTCATAAATGACTCCAGTATCAAACAAAATTGAGTTCGAATCTTTAAGGTGTGTTTAAATTTTGAAAGTACTTCACTAAGTATAATCTTGCACGATCGCTCAAGCTTCCGGTGTTACATTTTTTACTTAATTGTTTTGAAAGTCACTAACAAAAAGTTTTTTGTATTGTAAGTCAAGTGAGTATAACTTGCATGCACGGCAAAACTACACAATTGTATTGAATGCAGAAAAAATAGGGCGGATGTAAAGGAAATTTGCTCGGGTAAAGGCTTGTAACAAGAGATGAAATTTTGCGTGGGTTTACTCGCAGGTAAACAATAAGATTTCCGCGAGTAAAGTTCAGCGTGGATAAAAATATTAGCCCACTTACTTACATCTTTGGTTCCGGGTTACTTGTAGCAGTAGTGCCATTCACACACCTTATATGCCTATATTTTTTTAACATTGATATATTTTCAGCGGTGTGAAATATATCGAACAGTTTCGTTTCTTGCTAGTTAAGAGTAGGTGACTTCTCGAGTGAATTGAGCTGGAACGAAATACCAGGCACATTTAACGCATCTGTTTGATATTCGTTCTAATTTAGGTATATCATATGATATTCGCATAAATGTCCCACAGTAACATGTCTCATACCGTCCCTTGTACACCTTGATCACTTGGGAGGGGTGGTTTGTAACATGGGAAACCGTATTTCGCCTGCCTCGGTTAACGTGAATCCCGCATAAGTTCCTTGATGTTTGATTGCTCCTGGCAGCAAAATTTTATCTCAAAGATTAGTTTAATTTTATATATTTTGTGTTTTAGTTACATTTTCATATTGTCAGTATAGCAACACTTTATATTAAAACTGTTTTTCATGTTATATGATAATTCGTGCTAAATATTAAAATTCCATTATATTTGTCGGCGATTCGGTTGTGTTTTGCTATTTATTTGTTTGAAAAATTTATGTTACCATAGCAATAATTGGTACGTACCTCTATAGATGTAAGCTGAGATTTTGGATTGACACGGGTATACATCATATATAGTTGATTATGTAAAAGTTTGATTTAAATCTATTTATCTCTCAACTAATATGTGGATCCTAACAAAAAAACTTGTCAAACTCATTGGCGGCCGGTTCAACGGTTCTTTTTTTGACTTATCATTTTTCTGCGCCTCTGCCTACTTAAGAATATGACCCAATGTTTAAATTGAACACCTTGAATTGCGTCATTGAAATATATTTCTGGTTAAATGAACTATGAAAATCAGTTCGTATTGTTTTCAAGATAATTTTAGATACGTAAGAAACAGCTTTCGTGCTTAACAATTAGGTTATTACACAAACCTATTGCCTGTAGAACATCAGGTTGAGGCTTTGCGCACTCTGTTGCCCAGGCTAAAGTTATGGCTTAGGCCAGAACCGCACGCGGCCCGAGAGTGCGCGCGAGTACCTGCGGGTAAAAACTTGGGTCGGGTAAGAAAATTTTGATGCGGGTATACCCGAGGGTAAAGAATTTCATAGTGCTGCTTATATATTCGTAATCGTTTACTCACGTGAAATTTTGGTAACATGCGAAACAACGTTAGATTTGTTATATTAGCGCTGTGTTCCGTTGTTTTTATTACTGTGTTCCGTTGTTTTTATTAATATATTTATTTGATAACAGTTTGTTTTTCCATTTATTTTTTGCTAGAGGTTTCGGCAATTTCAGTAGTGACATTTTTTAAACTTTATAAAGGTTGTGTTGTGCAGTAAGTTACTTTGTAATATTGAAATTTTTGAAGTTTCAAATAGGGTGATTTCTTCAAAATACACGCACAACTACACAGTATTGTCTTACGGCAAACGAATCCACGGACTCGGTAAACCTTTGGTCAAAATCCGCAACGGTTTTTTCTTTTCGGGTTTCACCGTTCCACTTACTAATAAAGTTTACTGGTCGTGTAACTTTGCTCAATGTGCTAAAAGTGATAGCGAATGCATAAAAATCTGTACGCAAAATTGTTAATTATGGAATAATCCTATCTGCGTGCTATGAAACCATTATAAACAAAGTATGCTGGAAACTTGCCCAAAATACGTATTTGTGGCAGCTTCAATTATATAGATTGTGGCGTACACCAAGGTCAATCGATTATAATACGAGTGCAAGTGTACAATGGCCATGTTGACTATCTTTTACTTTATTATTTTGCTCAAACTTGTCGAACAATTTTCGTTTAGCTTGTGTTATGTGAAATCTCGGCATTGCATCTCTAATGGAACCTACTGTCTTACTAAATAGGCCCGAAAATTTTAAGCAGAGGATGATATAAGCTCTGGAGGATTACCTTGGACTCAACTTTTAGACAGGGGTTTAATCAACTCAGCAGCCCTCCAAAACGCTAGGGCCCATGTACTTATAGAACAGGGCCGGATTGTTTTTCCGGACGGGCTACAATAGAGTCAGTTTAAGCTTTAGACTAATTTTTTACTTAGGCTTAGGCTTACGTTTAGGAATATGCTCATACTACTGTTCCGGCCCTGTTCAATACATGGACCGATGGCCCTCCAAAACGCTAGCAGCGGTCGCAAGCCCTTACAATTGTTTGGTACTCTCTAAGTAGGTCAGAAAATTTTCACCAGAAACTTTGGCATGAGCTCGTTATGGTTACGCTATACTTGTCAAATAGCGCTCTCTGTTGCCGTATAAATACGTCACCGTCCGTCACCGTACGTCACTGCGTATTATTGTACGCGACTCACGGCGATGAACGATGATGCACGGCAACGAACGGCACCGTACGACGCTAAAGTTTTTAGCGTCTGAGGAAGTGGTCTTTAGTCAACTCAGGAGATTTCCGAAACCTTAACGTCGGTCAAGAACTGTGTTTTTGTACTGAAGTTTTCCGATTATGCCGCTTTGTGAAATGCTTGTGTAAAGCACTCTTGCACAATTGCACAATTTAGAATATTTTTATATGCAGTTTGTAAAACTTTGTATCAGTATTTGCGTATATTCCAAATGCTAGTTTTGAGAAAATATATCCACTGATGTTTCGACCCATGTATAGAACTGGGCCGGAACAGTAGTATAAGCTTATTTCTAAACCTAAGCCTAAGCCTAAGCCTAAACGTATGGATGAGCCTATTCCTAAGCCTAAACCTAAGCGTAAGCCTAAGCCGAAGCAAAAAATTAGTCTAAAGCTTAAACTGACTCTATTATAGCCCCTTCGGAAAACGATCCTTCCAAATTCTATACATGGGCCGATGTTTCTATAACAGTAAATGTAATTTTATGTGCAAAATATTTTTACTTGATTAGACGTAGACAAAGATCAACTTAAAAATTTCTCAGTAATTTTAGTTTCAGACTGTATGGCAAATGCGTCAAAAACCTATTTTGGAACATGGATATTTAGTAGACGTTGATTTTTGGACTCCACATCCTGCAATAGTTTTCTCAATAAGTCCAGCTGCTCATCCAGGAAATATTGACTAAGGAACGCTATATAAATGCACTCGCACGCGAATCGCGCGAACATCCAAACGTAATTGTAAGACTAAACAACAGTTCGTCACTTTGACTTTAATTCTGCTCCGAAGGCCAAAGCCTCTGTGGCCCTTTTTGAGTCCGCCAATGGTAAGTAAGAATATTCCACTTAACCCATGCAATTTCTGTTTTTTTCAATATGAAAGACAAGTCATAAACGTGAAAAGTTTAATTACATTACGGGCTTTTAATGGCTTTCTAATTAGGCTTAAAAGAGAAACATGGTAATAAGTCTTATCACCTTTGTGCTGGGTATGAGGAATATCAAAATGAGATATACGTTTTGCCGGGTGTTTATAATTTTAATATCGTCGTAAGATTGTCTATTTTCAACTTTAATCACGTTGACTTTAGCAAATTATTATTTACTAAATATCTGTAGAGTCTAGACATCAATCAAATTAGCATTGTTTAGGACGAGCAAAACCGTTGTAGCGATTTTAGCAGATTGAAATTCGAAATTATATATGATCAGATACGAGTTGCACCAAGACTCGCCAGCAGAGGTGTAAGTGAGTAAAGGATTTCTGTCAGCGCTGCGTTTGACCCACGGAAATTTTGTTTATTTACCTGCGGGTATACTTGCGCAAAATTTCTTTACTCACTACACGCATATAGCCGTCAAGATTTATTTCTGCGTTCAATACAATTTTGTAATTTTACAGCGCATTGATGTTAATCGTTCGATTTGCGATTTACGCAAAACAGAAAGCATGACAAATTTTAACGTTTAAATTGTTTGAAACTTTCAATTTTTTTGTGAATTTGGGGTTTGAAAAGTTATTACATAATGTAGCATTTTGAATTGTATTTCAATCGTATGTCGCTGTCATTTGCGTTCAATTATGCTCTCAAAACCGGTAAAATATAAACTAAACCCATAATATTAATAGTTGTACTCCAAAAATATTTCTGGCAATTTATAGCGCGTGGGGTCAGGTAAAATTTTTTGCCAATTTGCAAGTCGGACTCACATGTATGCAAATGTGGCACGTAACTGGCCGTCGATAAGTTGTTGGAGAAGTTTACGGCAGCTGGTAACACTAGGACTTGTTGAGAATTCGCAGGGTACAAAATATGGACGTCCCAGTACAGGAGTTTAAATGGGTCAGTGCTCCCAATTTTTATAGGATCTCGGAAATGTTGAACCCTCCGTATTTTTGAAACCTCACCAATGCGCTTAAGTAATATAGTCAGTTGCGGCAGCCCCCCTACCCTGAAAATCCAATTAATGAAAATGTTTCTCTGTGGCAGCGAAAGTTTTCGTCTGTGGGGGGACTAAAATGTGCCCATTCTACAACTTAATATCACAGTTTCGTAGTTGGAAATTTACTTTAGAAATTTTAAAATTCTATACGTAATTTAAGAGTTACAAAAAAACGCAATCTAGTATTCGATTTTGCATAAATTTTTAATCTATATTTTAGTTGTAAATCTTTCAAAATCTCGCTGTTTTTCAACGCAGATATTTTCAAATTGTTTAATTAGAAAAAAAACGTCAAAATTAATCCAAAATCTAAAAAATATTGGGTGCAACCGCTATGTTTTTTTGCTGCGGAATTTCACAAATCTCACAGTGAATATTTGTATACCTCAATTTTTACTACCCGTTCACCCTTGCAAGTATAACTTGGCTCAGTTTAGTACGTTTGTTGTGTTTGATGCACTGCAAAAAAAATGGTGAATCAAATTGACTCGCTCCGAAATAGGCTTTTTGTGACTACACTAACTGAGTCAAATTCGACTCCGGCAGAGTCAAACGTGCGACTCAGTGAACCGAATTTGACTCTGGCGTGGTCGAATTTTGACTCAATTTGCGTAGTCCCGAAAAGCCTGTTTCGGAGAGAGAGTCAATTTAACTCACCATTTTTTTGCAGTGTGGAAACAAAGTTTGGGTAAAAGCATTAAAAATATAAAAAAGTTTTTTGAATTAATCAACAAAATTGAACTTAATTTTGACCGATTTTAAAATGCATCGATGCACGAAAGCCTGTTTCGGAGAGAGAGTCAATTTAACTCACCATTTTTTGCAGTGTGGAAACAAAGTTTGGGTAAAAGCATTAAAAATATAAAAAAGTTTTTTGAATTAATCAACAGAATTGAACTTAATTTTGACCAATTTTAAAATGCATCGATGCACGAATACTTTATTAATATTAAATGATAAAATTAATTCCAATAAATACATCGTTTTTTTCGAAACAATTAAGCTAATGTGCATGACGGAAATTTATTCAGTTTATATGTCAATTGTTTCCCCAGAATCAAATATGCGTTGATTACAACATGTTTTGCATATGTTAACATTATCTATAATTTAGCTGTGCAAAATACAGTAGTAATCCGAATTAGAGGGGTCTCCGTTTTGAGTCCCAATAAATAGGACTCCGTATCCTTTATAAGAGTCCATAATCGGGTGGAGGTCAAACCCTAATTAGCGAACATATATAAATGTCAATTATCCCTAATTGTCGCAAATAAATGACTCCAGGACGAAAGAAAGTTGCGTTCGAAACTTTAAAGCCCACTTAAACTTTGAAAGTACATTCCTAAGCATAACCTTGCATTATCACTCAAGCTTTTGATACAAAACAAATGAACGTTTAATTCAACGGATAATTGCAGTACCGAATATATCACTAACGAAGGGGGGCACCGTCTGAAGAGGCCTTAGCTGAAAAACTGTCAACTCTCTTAAAAAGTCTGAGTTATATACCACTGATCGTTGGCCTTAAATCGTCGGAAAATTCAATCAAGTATCATATGATATTATGCAGGCCAATGTAGCATTAGCATTAAAGTTTCAAATGCTGATTTAGCTTCTACCCTTCTATTTCATATCATATTGGCACAAAATATTTCGAATAGCATATGATATTGCAGTACAAACAGTTGATGTCGCATCAGGATAGCAGAAAGTTCAGATATTTGAGATTTGTTAACGGATCAACGCGCAGGCAAAATATTACCGGCCCCAACTTTAACGTAAAGATGTTTTAAAATTAAATAAGTTATATATTTTGTTGTTTTTCTGTGACTCCACTTGAAAAAATTAATGCGATCGTGTCGCCATTACGCTAAATGTTCGGAACGTTGAAACCGTAAGCTTGGTACTACATACAAAAACACTTTCTGTTATTCAAGAAATGTTTTCTTAAATTTTAGCCAATTATGTTTTAAACTACACTCCAAATATATATGTGTTCAATTCAAGACATTAGTTTTTGAAATTTTTCACAAATCTGTGTCTGAAATTTTTAACACTTAAATCTCTTAAATTTGAGAGTGTGTTTCATCAACGATTAAGACAAATATTTCTGAAATATAAGACAAATATGTCTGAAATAAAAACTGGTTTTGCTGGTTTTTGAGCATATATCTTAGAAATATGATTGGCCGGTGAAGCCATCTTCAAATTTGGGAGCTAAGCTAAACCAAATTTCATAATTTTACAACCTGAGATACGTCCAAGACGTAAACTAAGGTTTGGAGGAGCTTGAGCTCAACCTTATATAGTTTCCTAAGAATGTAAACGGAGCAACATTTTTTACATACATTAAAATCAGAAAATAATTTCTTGAATATAAGACAACTATTTCTTGAAAGAAAGAAATTTGTTTCTTATAATTGTAAATAGTAATTTCTTTAATATAAGACTTTTATGTTTTAACCATTTCTCAGACGCAATTTTCTTAGCTGTTTAACACAATTAATGTCTGAAGTACAAGTCATTTATGTCTTGAAAATTTAAGCAAGTAGGAAGGAGTCTTGAAATTTTAAGACAATTTAGTTGTGTGTCAAGACACGTATATTCATACACCGCACAACTGTATGAGCCATAGTGCATCTCACATTTCATTCGTAAAGCACTTTGATGTACGATTAGCAATTTAAGAATCGCAGACTAAAGATTTCAACCTATCTTCCTACGTCAGATTCGTTACTCTGTCTGTTTTAGCGGCCCAAAAGGATTGTCAATCTGCTCCTGTCTGTAAGTTACATTATAACGAATTACTCTGTAAAAACATTCTACTTATAATACTTTAGTTATATTTCATTAACTTTTTTTACTCTAAATTCCAATGAGTTAATTGATTAACTCAGACGGAAAGTTAGTTATTTCTGAGTTAATAACAGAATGCTTTAACTCACTCTGAGTTGACTTGATTCTCACTGTGAGTTGAGTTGAATCTGGGCGAGTTGATTAATTAACTCAGAATGAATTGAATCAACCGAAAATTCTGAGTTCTGACAGTCCTAACTCAGACTGAGTGATTTAACTCATTCTGAGTTAAAATCAATTCACTGAAATTCGCAGGGTATAAGTGTCAAAAATATTGAATCAATTTTTGCTGAAATAATGTAAACAAGTAAAACAACTGCAGTCATTTGCGTATTAAGTAAATGTAAAACCAACAATTTTGTGTTTGCTTAAAATAAAGTAAAACTTTGCCAAGCATCATAGTAAGTAAAACCGACACTTAATTCGGCAACAGTTTTACTTAATTTTAAGCAATCATTTTTAATGAATAAAGTGAAAACAGGCGAGGCGAATAAAGACAGCTAACAAACTGAACCCTTTCGCTATCAGCAAAGGAATAATTTTAAGAAAAAGAAAAAAACTGTTCAAACACAAAAAATAGAAAATGTACGATCGGTTTCTACCCTGCTAAAATTCTGTGCCAGTATTTTAATATGAGTAGCATCTATTATTCATTTGTGATTTAGACTCAAATCTTTAAAAATTTCAATTTGCACGTTCAAAGTTAGAAATCTTATCATAATAGCAGACGATAGGTAATATAGTGACCAGAATAAGACGGGGGGTAATAAGAGGGGGGTCCCCATTTTGAGTCCCAATCAATATGAGTCCGTATCCCTAATAAAAGTCAGTAAGCGGATAGAGTCCTTAAACCCCAACTAAAGTCCATAAATATCAACTATCTCTAATTGTAGCGCATAAAGAACTCCAGGCCCAAATAATTTGCGTTCGAAACTTTAAAGCGTACTTAAAATAGTAAAGTACATTCCTAAGAATAAGCTTGCTTTACCGCTCAAGCTATTGACAATAAATAACAGTTTGTAACCGAATAAGAAGGGTGGTACCCTCTAGAGAGGCCAAATAAATATCAACCCCCCTAATTCGGGTCACTACAGTACGGCATATAACAATGCGAGTCCAAGTGCAAGCCGAAAGCAAATCTATTGAGGAAACGGGATACTCAACGCATGAAATACGGTCAAAATTGTTTCGTTTTATACACAGCTGCGTCTTGTTATAATTGGTTTGGTCTTTCGTTGTATATTTTTAAATTAGCTTACCATTTGTTTAATTAACTTGATGAAATATATAATTTTGAAGTTTTTATAATTATTCGTACAGTGCAAATTAATTAAATATTTGTTTTTTGCCAAGAATACACAGCATAAAAATGGTGAGTCTAATTGACTATCTCCGAAATAGGTTTTTGATGACTGTGCATACTGAATCAAATTCGACTCCGCCAGAGTCAAATTAGACTCACTGAGCGAGTCGGGTGAGCCACATTTGACTCTGACGGAGTAGAATTTGGCTGTGTTTGTGTAGTCCGGAAAAGCCTATTTTGGAGAGAGTCAATTTGACTTACCATTTTTTACAGTTTATATTTACAAATCCGTTCTACCTGTTCGAGTGAATGAAGACTGCTATTTAGAGTTTGTGAAAATGAAAATATTCTGGACGCATGGGTGCCGTCCGGTAAAGTAAATTTAAAAATAAATCTGGTGCAGGTACAAACTAATTTCTGAATATACTTAATTAACTATGAAGACTATAGCAATTTTGGCCAATGTTACTTTGAAGGGTGTAACAGTAGTATAAGCATATTCCTAAGGCCTAAGCATAAGACAAAACTACAGTGTGATCAGCCTATCACAACGACCAAGCCTACTGTATTGACCCGAATAAGAGGGGGGACTGATATTTACTTGGCCTCTGCAGAGGGTACCCCCTTGTTATTCGGTTACGGACTGTTAATTATTTTCAACCCAGGCTCCGCCGTCCTACGTTGCTGGTTATATCCGGTACTGAAATTATCCGTTGAATTAAACGTTTATTTGTCTTGTGTCAATAGCTTGAGCGATAATACATGGTAATAATTATGAATGTACTTTCAAAATTTATACGCTTTAAACTTTCGAACCTCAAATTATTTGGACCTGGAGTCATTTATGCGCAAAACTAAGGTCTAATTGACATTTATGGACTCTAATTAGGGTTTAGGGACTCTATACGCTAACGGACTTTTATTAGGGATACAGTCTCCTATTGATTTGGACTCAAAATGGGGACTCCCCCGTCTTATTACCCCCTCTTATTCGGGTCAATACAGTATAAAGTTTGAGCTTAAGCCTAAGCAAAAAATGTCTTTAATCTGTTGCAGTTCTGCGAACAATGATACGCCCGTCAAAGTAACAACGGCCGCAATTATTACTATAAATTCGTTTTATTCCATTTGTGTGCAATAGCTGTATCCCCCTTGAGTATACGTGCCGGCACCAATGCAGACCCCCCAGAAATGTTATCTAAAGCATAATCCAGGTACCGGCGATCATGGTTGAACGCCTGTAATCAAAGTTATGCCGACCATGGCTTTTTATGTGGTTTCTTATTATATTTTTTACGTAACAAAATACATAACGCACTACAAAATTGCTTTTACAAATTAAATGTCGATTCAATCACTCGGGTTACCACATGCCATCGTAAGTTGTTCAACTTCCATTGACCCTTAACCAGCACGAAAGAGCCACGGTCGCAGTTGGACTGTAGCAAGATGGCTGCCGAGCGTTTGGGGGTATTTTTCTGCTTACAAACTACTGACGCCTTCAATACTGTCAAGCAACGGTGAAAATGTGGGCGTAAGAGACTAAAATGTGTACCTTGCAGTATGAGCACCGAAACAAATTAATTAAATTTTGAAATCAAACAAAACTGGCAAATGATAGTTTATCATTCTAGCAGACTGGCGTAGAATGATACTCGAACGCTCGAGATGATTTTCAGTTTATCTTTGAGCTATTTCATTCGTTTAACGCCTTATATGGTACATTATCTTGATACTGTTCAAATCACTAGTTTGAAATATTTATGAAATTCCTTTGGTTCAATCAAGAGTCGACAATAACTATTTTACAAGCGCATATCAGACACTTATTAAAAAGTGGGTGGTATGAAATGCACCAGGACGCGCTGCGTATCGGTCCGGCATCATCCCGCGGACATGGGGGGTTGACGTTGTTTGCGCAGTATAGGAACTATAACCACAAATGAAGCAAAGAATTCACTTAACCTGTAGTACTGACGGAATTTTGCGAACATACCTGTAAGCCCAGATCTGAAGTTGATAGGCCAAAAACGGACACGCACGCACTGGGTATATTGTTTTCTACACAGAATATTTAGTATCATAATCTTGTCAATTGTCGTAAACTGAGATCAGCCCTTCTTGGGTCAACTGATTAAACTAACGGGTAATGGATCATCCACGTTATAATGTCTATGTGAATGTTAAAAATTGTTCCAATCTCTTCAGTTCGACTAAGGTGTGCAAAACCGCATTGTACCTAGAAATTAGGTAGTTGGTTCTAAAATTGCGTTTAGCTTGAAGCTCACACTTTGTCGGTGCCCTTTACACGACCATATATAACGCTCGCATTCGTTTTTGGTCAGAATTCGCATAATTCGCCGCAGATTACACTTTAATTTGTATTATTAAAACAAAGCTGTAATTTAGAAAAGTTCAGTTTTAGCTAGCAAAATTCATACCTCGTTTATTAAGATTTGAACAAATTACAGCGTGAAACTGCATTCAACATCAAAGTTTCCACTAACGACTTGTGAAATGAGATTAATTTTTGAAAAAGTAATGAAAATAAGTGAAGCAAAATGTAAGATTGAATAGTCACGCAACGTTTCCAAGAAACACAAGCTGCGATTTGCTGACGTGTAATGATAGTTATTGCACGTCGCAAAATATATTCTAAAATGCAGAACATGAACATTTTGCGTTAAAATATTTTTGTTTGTTAATTAACGTTGTGTAAATTGTATTTTGACTCAAATATTAACCCTTTCTCACATGAATATTTTACATTTTATGTCTTATATAGTTGCAAGGGCCCATGTATAGAACAGGACCCCGAACGTTTTCCGGCGGGACTGCAATAGAGTACGCTTAATCTAGACTAATTTTTTGCTTAGGCTTAGGCTTAGGTATAAGCTCATTCTTACGCTTAGGCTTAGGCTTAGGCTTAGGTATAAGCTCATTCTTACGCTTAGGCTTAGGCTTAGGCTTAGGTATAAGCTCATTCTTACGCTTAGGCTTAGGCTTAGGTATAAGCTCATTCTTACGCTTAGGCTTAGGCTTAGGCTTAGGTATAAGCTCATTCTTACGCTTAGGCTTAGGCTTAGGCTTAGGTATAAGCTCTTTCTTACGCTTAGGCTTAGGCTTAGGCTTAGGTATAAGCTCATTCTTACGCTTAGGCTTAGGTATAAGCTCATTCTTACGCTTAGGCTTAGGCTTAGGTATAAGCTCATTCTTACGCTTAGGCTTAGGCTTAGGCTTAGGTATAAGCTCATTCTTACGCTTAGGCTTAGGCTTAGGCTTAGGCTTAGGTATAAGCTCATTCTTACGCTTAGGCTTAGGCTTAGGCTTAGGCTTAGGTATAAGCTCATTCTTACGCTTAGGCTAGGCTTAGGCTTAGGTATAAGCTCATTCTTACGCTTAGGCTTAGGCTTAGGCTTAGGTATAAGCTCATTCTTACGCTTAGGCTTAGGCTTAGGCTTAGGCTTAGGTATAAGCTCATTCTTACGCTTAGGCTTAGGCTTAGGTATAAGCTCATTCTTACGCTTAGGCTTAGGCTTAGGCTTAGGCTTAGGTATAAGCTCATTCTTACGCTTATCTTTATCTGATTTGATTAATCAACTCACTGGAATTTACAGTTAATCTATGACTACACTTGAGTGAACTGCTGGTCATTCAAGATGTTGACATTGTACAACGAAAACCACTTTGACTAATTTTATATTATTTAGCTTATACTAATAAGCATTAAAGTTTAAAACTGACTTATATTGTTTAGTTGTCGAAGATCAAAGTACAATCATGACCAACCAAGACGTATCCGGCACGATTGAACAATCTGAAATAAATACAACAACGCTTGAACTATTAAACAGTACCGAAATCGCTGGGCCGATGACAAACAATTTAATATTTTATTTTGTAATGACACTTAGTTTAACATTAATTTTTTCATTATTCGGCAATATGCTTCTAGCATTAGTGCTACTTCGATTCATTAATATGAAACCAAATCAATGTTACCGATCCGTTCATTTACTTATGCTTCACACCTGTTTGGCTGATTTAGCGTTTGCAGTATTTGCAATTTTGCCACAATTACTCGAAATATCGCTACTGCCATCGTACAGTTGGTTTGGGTGTAAATTCGTTCGCTATCTACAGTTATTACCAATGTTTGCGTCGAGTTATTTTGAAGTTGCAATAAGCGTCGATCGGTATATTGCAATTTGTAAACCGTTAAAATATTTAAAATATCATCATTGTCGATTGAATGTGATCGTTCCGTCGGCATGGATTATCTCAATGGTATTTTCAATGCCACAATTTAGTATTTTTGGCACATATAATCGACGAAATAATGGGCTAATTTGTAGCGCTCAGTATTTATCAAACGCATGGCAACACGCGTATGTGTTATGGTTTTCGTGTGCCGCGTGGTTAACGCCGTCTGTTATTATTGCAGTCAATTATATTATGGTTAGTTGAATAATAACATCCGTGTACGCAGCATTGCATTTTTGCCCGCAACCAGACTTTCTCGTGTAAACTTAGCGATACTTGGTAGGATTATCGTAAGCATTAGTTTAATTGGCAACTGTATCCAGTGCCAGAGCAGGCAGCGATGGCGGTTACCTCCAATTTCCAGGGTGGGGGGCTCCAAACTCGCGAGTGACGCGAGCCAGAAGCCAGACGTATTTTAAAACTTAAGCGGTTTTTGTTTCAACCGGATACGGTGGGCTTTAGGGGTGGTCCCCACCCAAATGAGGGATATGGGGGTGGATGCTCCGGCCCCGGGGGGAACACAATATATAACCATGGTAGAAATCTCGCGAGCGAAATAAAACAAAAAGCCAAGTGCAATTTTAGTTATTAGATCGTAGTTCAAAATTTTGACCTCGGAAATCAAACGGTGCCGGTCCCGGCTTGCTGCGCCCCTGAACGGATAACACTGTTTTAGCATAAGGATGACGCTGTACTCGTCGTGCAGCACCGGGGACGGTAGCGGACAGCGCCGGACGGGTGACGGATTTCGCCGGACGTCAACAAAAGTATAGCGCAACCCTTTACGCACCAGATTTAGTTGTTCATTGACGCAGCCAGAATATTGTGGGGTTGTGACGGGCAAAGCGGACTTTTGAACCAAACGTACCAATGCAACTACGTGGCAACGTTAAGCATTATTTTTCTGTATTTCTACCCATAAAAACAAATGATAAGGAAACCCACGGAGAGTGCAAATGCATACCCTTGTGTATACGATCCCAAAGAGTCTATGTAGTTTGTAACTTTGGCCAATGTAAAGAACAGGGGCGTAACAGTATTATAAGCATATTCCTAAGCCTAAGCCTAAACCTAAGCGTAAGAATGAACATATTGTTAAGCCTAAGCCTAAACCTAATCCTAAGCCTAAACGTAAGAATGAACATATTGTTAAACCTAAGCCTAAACCTAATCCTAAGCCTAAACGTAAGAATGAACATATTGTTAAGCCTAAGCCTAAACCTAAACCTAAGCCTATGCGTAAGAATGAACATATTGTTAAGCATAAGTCTAAATCTAATCCTAAGCCTAAGCGTAAGAATTAACATATTGTTAAGTCTTAGCCTAAACCTAATCCTAAGCCTAAACGTAAGAATGAACATATTGTTAAGCCTATTCCCTAAGCCCAAACCTAAGCCTAAGCGTAAGAATGAACATATTGTTAAGCCTATTCCCTAAGCCTAATCCTAAGCCTAAGCGTAAGAATGAACATATTCCAAAGCCTAAGCTTAAGGCAAGCAAAAAATTTAGTGTAAAGCTTAAGCTTACTCTTTTCTAGTCCCACAGAAAAACGTTCCGCCTCTGATCTTTACATGGGCCGTAACTTTTGGTTACGGTTGAAATATAAATAGGGCATAGTAGCAACAATACGGCGGTTCCCAAACAGAAAGAAATATGAAATTTGTAAACATAGCGGGCTGTTGTATTGTTTTGCTCACATTCACACTTGTGACTTTAGTATAAATTTAGGTATAGGAAAACTGAAGCCGTGTGCTTACGCTTAAGCCTTAGCTTTCACCGTAAATATGCTTGAAGGTGTACAAGACCCAGATTGTCGAAAACAGTTTGTTCATATTTTGTTTTAGGTAATACGAACAATCTGGTTGAGCCAGAAAGAGCCAATCAGCTATCATGAGACAATCTTTAAACGTAGTTCAAAATCAGCTTCAAACGGGCATACTGGACTGTCAGTAAAGACGTGTTCACCTCAGACACAAAGTTCAACGGATCAATTTCATTGGCTACAACGTGTGCCGCATGAAAAAAGCAGCGGTGGGTTCAAACCTAAACATTTTTTACAGCTGAACATTGTGCGTACGCTTAGTGTTGAAACGGTTGAAATCAAAGCCCGTATTGTCAAATGTGTGTAGCACCTATTACCAACTGATGATAGGACTTGTAATTTTCGAACCAGTGAAATGATGAAGTTTGAATTTCAGCACAATTATTGGATTCGACGTACTCTGCATATGTGCAAATTTTGAGATCTGCAATTGTTGCAGTTCGTTAGTTTGAAAACCGATTACAAACTGGTGATAGGTGCTATATGCATTTGAGAATATGTGCCCAAGTCTTAGCCAAAGGCGCTTTTTTCCGTTTTCAGGGTTTTTCCAGTAAAAACAACCGGTAAACAGTGAGGAAATCGAATTTTGAACCCATTACCAATTGTAAGCGAATGGTTTACAGTCAATAGGTCCTTATTTTTTCTGCTTCAAATAAAAAAATTAATTGAAACATGCATTTTAAATTATTAATTGTTATATCCGGAACAATGTGTTATAGCATAAGTTTGTATCATTGACACGAGTACCAGCGCAAATAAGCATGTAGTTTCGATTTCTGTTGGACGACCGGGTCCACGTAAAGATCAGGAGCGGAACGTTTTTCTGTGGGACTACAATAGAGTAAGCTTAGGCCTTAGACTAATTTTTTGCTTGGCTTAGGCTTAGGCTTAGGCTTTTGCTCATTCTTACGCTTAGGCTTAGGCTTAGGTTTAGGCTTAGGCTTACCAATATGCTTATAATACTATTCCGCTCCTGTTCTTTACACTGGCCGACGACCGTACGCTATTGATCTGCTAGTAAATTCAACGTTTCGTTGTTTCTGTTCAAGTTGGCTAAAACTCACTGCATATTTCTTGGTGCTTTTTTCCACAAACGCAAGAAACCAGATATACATTTGATCCAACGCTTCGCTATAGGAAATAAGGGTGGGCTAGCACAAAACACCAGTTTTGGAGTTTTAATGCAAACTAGTACACGTAATTGCACACATGTGCAGCTGGAGTAAGGTTTTTCCGACACAACACTAATTTGTTGCCTAGATCCCTCATATTTAAGTAAACGAAGTTAATTTCGAAACGCTGTAGTGCGTTCCAGATATATGAGCACATGGAAAACAATAAGTATTTTCATTGTATACTCTTAATTTGCATACATAACGTAAACAAAATCTGTTGCAACGCTGCCCAAAATACGTATGTGACGCGTTTCAGCTTCAGTATATAGATTGGCCTGCCATTGACTATTTACAAAAATAATGAAATGATCAAGATTTTTTTCATTTTATTAAACAGTTCAATTTCTAACCGGCCCATCCTTCGCTTTCCTGATTCGCCAGATGATTAGTGGAGTACTGTTGACAAAATATGATTGGCTTAATTTGTTTGAGTCGTATTTTGTTTTTAGTCGGCCAAACCTCATTACACCTATTAAGCGTTCCTTCAACAGAGAAAGGAGGGGCCACGATGCCGCCTCCAGCGATAACACCCCCAAGTTCTACAATCGCTGCTAATGGTCCCGTTCTTCGATGGCTCGCATACGGTGGGTCGACATCATCGGTCAATCAACGTCTTGCATCTGTTGCGTCCGAGCGTAGCAGTTGTTCGAATAATTACACCACACCGCATATTGTGACACGGCGTAAAATAAAAACCGTTAAACTTACGCTAACCATCATTGTGTGTAACTTTTTGCTGTGGTCACCGTTTTGTGTCACAAGCATTGTGTCGTCGTTTGCTCCTGGTGTGATTGGTAAGCAAACTGGAACTGTGGAAAGATCGTTTGGCTTAAAGTTAACAGTGACGCTTAGCTTTAGGCTGAGGAATACGCTTATACTACTGTTGCGGCCGTGTTGTTGATATTGGTCGCAAATTGAAATAGAGTTATTCTTAACGTTTTAAAAGTACATTCCTAAAGTGACACAATGCATAATCGCTTGATGAATAATACTGGTTTTAAATTATTGCAATATCGTTCGATGTATTGATACTAATCAGCTTTGTAACTAAGCGATTAGTTCAAACGATAATTGAGCAGGTCAGCCCCGTCCAAAAAACAAAATGGCTTTGCAGAAAGGTTGGGATCCGTGTCACCAAGAGTGGATGATGCACACTTCAACAAGTGTATGCAACTGGACACATTCTGTGTAGAAAAAATGTACCCGGCACGCGTTGCGTTTTGTCCAACCCCCCTTTATTTGGAGAGGGCACAACCGGTGCGAACCATGGCACTTTATGTACGCAGCAGCAAACATGCTTCCCTTAATTTAGAGGTATTTATGTGATAGCGACTTCTTCTATATTAAAGAAATGCGGTTGGCCAAAAACGCAACATCCAATGGTACATTTTGAACCATGCGGGATCCCAAGAGTTGCACACTCATGTCATAATCTACTCCTGGTGTAACTGATCTGTTCGGCTTTCGTCCCACCGGCGTTCATCCCTAAACGCCAAGTTTTAAATTTTTTTTCATATTTGAACTTCTCATGACCGCCTCTGATTATGCCATATTGCAATTTGCACTCTTAAAAGAACCACTTTTGAGGTCGCAACTCCTCCTTTGACACAAAAAATTTCAAAAATTTATATAAAATTCGATGCTGCTTTTTGCGCTGGAGGTAAATGGCAGTATATTTTGCACAATCACACAACTGGTTTACGAGTTACTGTCAAATAACAAATTCGGAAAAATTCTGTATCATTAACCGACTGCTAAATCAGTTGTTGAACGCGCAACTGGTGAATCCACTGTGTGATTGCGAAATTTTAACACCATTCAACTCAGCGATGCCTCTCGGAAAATAATAAGCCGATTTAGAGAATTTTGAGTAAATATTTTTTTCAAGTTCCATTTGAGACTCAAAGTAACCGTGCAAAAAGCCTATTTGGGAATTTTGAGTAAATACTTTTTTCAAGTTTCATTTGAGACTCAAAGTAACCGTGCAAAGCCTATTTGGGAATTTTTGAGTAAATATTTTTTTCACGTTTTATTTGAGACTCTTGAGACTCAAAGTAACCGGGCACTGATTTTAGATCCACTCGCAGCGACAATTATTCTTCTCACCGGCAATTTGAACAGCTGTGTTAATCCGTGGATTTATTTCGCGTTTCATTGGTCTCAAATTAAAAAGCTGTTCGGATCAAAGTGTCCGCCTTGCTGCTGTTGTGACAAACCGAAAGCTACTGATAATCAACCAACACAAACCCAGTATGAGCTACGGCCGGTTGCGATAGCATCACAGCAATTGCCCAATGATACCACAGTTGGCACTCGATCACGACATCGGCAACTGATCCTCCACCTAGAACCTTCCCTCAGAGAAGATAATTTTGCGCCCAACGGTGCGTTTCGCAAAATGAACGAAACTGCCGTAGAGCTTGACAAATGTATTACTTAAACTTTTGAGCTGATTAACTCGAAGATGAAATCGACCCAGGCATTTTGATATAAACTCGACCCTGGCAATATTGATATAATCCGGTACACCAATGATCGTTTGGAAAAAAATCGGCTACCACTCTGGGGATCTGCAGTTCTCGCACAGGAGTCCCAAGCAATGGTACTGCGGCATATATGCTAAATGGGATAATAATCAGATCTCGCGGTGATAAAACACGTCCAGAGCCATCTCAATATGCCAGTTGTCGGCAACTTGTGGCATAAATCGCAGTATGGCAAACGAAGAAATTAGCGAATGAAAATCGGGTGCGAACGCTACAAATAGCGAATGAAAATCGGGTGCGAGCGAAAAAAATAGCGAATGAAAATCGAGTGCGAACGTGAAAAATAGCGAAATCAAATTCGAGTTGAAAAAATAGCCAAAATCGGGTGCGAAAGCGAAAAATAGCGAATCAAATGCGGGTCCGAAAAGAGCCAATCAAAATCGAGTGCGAACGATAACAATAGCCAATCAAAATCGGGCGCGAACGAGACAATAGCGAATGAAAATTGGCTGCGGACAGATTGAGATTAAATATCAGTGCAACGTGGATTAATACTAAAACATACGTCAACTCCACCTTCTCACTTATACTTCCCTTGCCAGGTTTCACACATGCGGGTCTAAAATGAAAATATCGTTTCAAAATCAGCTCTGATTTGCTTGGAAAAAGCTGACCAGTTGCTGACACATCAAACTGAGATATTTTTCTGCTAATTGATTTCCTTGTCTAAATAAATTGCTGATCCTTGATTGGCTGTCCAGGTGGAATATGGTTCGAATTTTTGATGAACTGTTGAGTTCAAAATATATTTGTAATGCTAAAGAGTTTTAACTAATTTTAGGTAACATTGCCAGCAACATTCTTTATGTCCCTCAGTCTACTTCGCATTAACTTCGATTTAGGGGCTTTACCCTAAAGTCAATATAACTTGCTTGTCATAATAAAAGAGGCCCCTGTATAGAACAGGGCCAAATCGTTTTCTGGCGGGGCTGTAACAGAGTCAGTTTAAGCTTTAGACATACGTTTTGCTTAGGCTTAGGCTTAGGCTTAGGCTTAGGAATAGGCTCATCCTTACGCTTAGGCTTAGGATTAAGCTTAGGCTTGGGCCTTAGGAATATTGTTATACTACTGTTCCGGTCCTGTTCTATACATGGGCCATAGAGGAAATGTTTAAATTTTTCTACATGAATACTTCTTTAACGATTATGCTAGCTAACACTGAAGTCAGTCGTTTCGATCAATAGCGTTAGATAGCATAATCATGAATGAAGTATTCATTTTAAAAAATTTAAACATTTTCTTTATTATGACAAGTCCCTTTTATATGGACTTTGGGCTAGATCCTCATGATTATGCTAGCTAACACCATTGAGCAAAACGACTGACTTTATTTCCAGTATTAATAGACCAATTTAAGTTTACTGTAATAAATTTCAGTAAATTTGTCGAAAAGCACCCTCGTCAAAAACGAAAATGGTGTGTAGGGTTGCATTTGGTGGGCTGGGGTAAGGTGAAACTGAATTGGCCGCCCCAATGCTACCCCATATGCCGCAAAGATGGGACCAAAATAGGAAAATAAATTTCTCTCGGTGCTAAAAATGATACAGCAAAGTAAGCAGAATATTTTTAACCAAAACTAAAAAGTCTAAAATTATTGCATTCAGTTCAGCCAAATTTTTTCGGTCTGTCAGCGGTAAATCTATATATTACAGCTGAAACGCCCCACATACGTATTTTGGGCAACTTTCCAGCGTTACTTTATTTAAAATAATTTCCTAAGAAATACACGTGATTGTTCTATGAAAGGAAAATTTGCAAAGAAATTTTTGTGCTTTCGCTAACTTTTGCGCATTGCGCAAAACTGGCAGACTAGTTCAGTTTAAAACTCTACTGAATAAGGTTTAGATGTCTTTAAAAGACAAATTAATTGTATAACACCCATGAAAATCAACATAAAAATCGCTGAGATGCTGTTGATTTTTGTTATATAGCAAGTATTTTTATAGGCCAGATTGAACAAAATTTTTATGTGATGCACACGGCTACAAAAGATCCGTCGTACGGCATTGCGAGGCCGTGCTGATGCACACGGCCCCACTTCCATTTCTGTTCTTGGATGTGAGAGTTCCTTCCGTTTGTGAGGTACGGGAGGCGCTGAGCACGACACTGCCTGATAGTAGGCTTAAGCGGGTGAACAGTATACTTTGAAGCGGTTTAAATTCACAAATTGCAAGTAAGTTTAAATCGGTTGTGAAGGTATGCTTAGTTTTTCTGTTTCTTCCATACTCGCAAACTGCAAAATGAACCTGTATGTTTTGGTATATTTGTCTTTGTTTTGATGGAGTTTTTATACATTAATTGAACTTATTATACAAACAAACCTAAAAACTTCGTACCGGAGACCTTAGCTTCGCCTCTACGTCCTGACAATAGCACATAAACAAGTTTCATTTTACTCGTCAAACTAAAAGCTTGCATTGACACAAGATATAACAACCATACTAAATCCAAGGACCTGTATCAAGGTTTTACGCGACTGGGACAGCCAGCTGAGAAACATCGGAGCTAGCTAAAGGCACTTAATGATCGGAAAGCTATAGCCATTCGGTTAAGCTTAGAATTAGGCTTATGACTAGGTTTCGGCTTAGGTTTAGATCCAAAGTTTTAAATTTAGACTTATGTATAGTATACAAGCCCAACGAGCCTAATCATCTGAATTATTTGCAGTACCTTTTATCAACGATTCCTCTCAAAAGGTTTTAATTTAGACTTTTTTTATTTATTCGGGAAAAAACGTCATTTGATCCATACACGTCATTGTCAAAAACAGTAAATGACTAAAATGTAATTTGGTTTCATACCTTCACAGTTGTAGCCGTTTTTTGCATCCAGGTTTACTCGGACAATCGCTACACGAACACGCGTCTTTACCCGGTCCGGCGGAAGTACCACACGAAATATTAGTATCATTAATCGGTTTGATACCCGCTGGCACTGTACTGTTTGAGGTCGTACGAATGAAATCAATAGTAAACGGACTTAATGGATTTTTGCCCAAAAATTTAATAAAATCCGTATACTTGCAATCTTTGAACAGTTTGCCGTCACAAAAATACGTCATCGCGTAAAAATTTGCACCTGCATGCACATAGTGACACGAATTGAATAGCGTTTGTGCGTAGCGGTCAGTCAAGAAATATTTAATTCCGGTGACGTAATTTTGACCTTTGCTGTTTTTGTTCAATGACGTCACTTGTAAAAATGACGATTGCATTGGCGAGCAGGTACTTTCGCACCAGAGTTGATCGAAATTTTGAACACACGACGGACAACTTTTAAAAAACTGTTCCGCCATGCTGACTTGGCTGAGAAGAGTCGTAATCATATCGGCGTCACAGCAAAGACCACCAGCGGCTGTAAAAATGATCAAAAATGACGTTGAAAAATACAACAAAAATAACATTAACGGAAACGGATAGTAAATACTTCATATACTGTATCCGGTTGGCCTTAACCATAGTGTAAATGCATGGTAAAACAACGAAACACGAATATTGAAGTGTAAAAGTTTAAAAGATACATATTTGTATGACAATTCAATTAAAATACACTCATGCAAATATTCACCGGTATTGCTGAAATTTATGCTAAAACCACCATCCCGTGTAAAGATAAGGTGCGGACCGTTTTTGCATACTAAATGCTATTGAGAAGCTTACACTGCAAAAATGGTAAGTCAAACTGGCTCGGTCTGAAATAGGCTTTTCGGGACCACACAAACTGAGTCAAATTCGACTTCGCCAGAATCAAATTCAAATCACTGAAAGACTTGGGTGAGCCGAATTTGACTCAGTTTGTGTAGTCTGGAAATGCCTATTTCGGAGTGAGTCAATTTGATTCACCATTTTTGCAGTGTAAAGATTTACACTATTTTTTGTTGAGGTTTAGGCTTAGGCTTCATTGGCTGTATTGTATCGACGTTTAGGAAATTTAATGTCGCTTGCTGCTAGTTAGCATACTGAACATCATAGTCGCCACCGGTGCTGACCAATTTGTCAATTCCGCGTGCATATCCGTCACACTCGAATTATTAGGTTTTAGTTTCTTTGGCAATATACTGTAGTGACCCGAATAAGATGGGGGTAATAAGAGGGGTCGACATTTTGAGTCCCAATCAATAGGATTCCGTATTCCTAATAAGGGTCCGTTAGCGGACAGAGTCCATAAACTCTACTTAGAGTCCATAAATGTCATTTATTCTTAATCGTAGCGCATAAAATGACTCCAGCACCAAATACAGTTAGGTTCGAAACTTTAAAGCATACTTAGGTTTTGAAAGTACATACCTAAGTATAACTTTGCATTATCGCTCAAGCTTTTGATGCAAATCAAAAAGCGTTTAATGCTACGGATAGTTGAAATGCCGGATATATATCAGTAACGAAGGGTGGCGGCGGTGGGTTGAAAATAAGTAAGAGTCCGTAACCGAATAACAAGGGGGATACCCTCCGGAGAGGCCAAATAAATATCAGTCCTCCCTCTTATTCCGGTCACTACAGTATTAATTAGATGTCAGGTTTATACAACTTTATGTGTTTCACAATGCAACAATTGGAATGTTCATGGCGAGGGGCAAGAATACACTTATACTACTGTTACGGCCCTGATCTATACATTGACTAAAATAGCAAAATGCACCTGAAATTTTCAATATTTTTATTAAAGTTTGCTATTTTATTATAAATAAATCTCACCGCAGCATGCAGTATTCACAAACTGCGCGAGCGTGAAAAGTAATAACAGGATTTTTGATTTCAATAACGGAAACAAATATCAATTTTACCGGAAACGAATATTTGGATATAGTCTATTTAACGTACCGTAAAATACGAAAGTTTGACAAATTTTAAGTATTCTGACTTAAAAAAATTGCGGACTGTGTTAAAAAATTGTTAAGTATATACGCATTAGCGGCATAATTTTATGAACATTGAGTCATAAAGGCTGTTGTAACCTGAGCAAGACGCAGCAAACGATTTTGAAAACATTAATATAATACGATAAACCGGAGGTTCTAGCATTACAACCCACATTATTATTGCAAAAAGCAGCATATGCAAGCAGAATGGAAGAATACAACATTCTAAAATATTTGGAAATTTGGCCAATGTTAAGAACAGGGGCGGAACATTATTATAAGCATAATTTTACGCCTAAGCCCAAGCTTAAGCTTAAGTTTAAGCGTAAGAATGAGCATATTCGTAAGCATAAGCCTAAGCCAAGCAAAAAATAGTCTAAAGCATATGCTAATTAATTAAACATTTGTCTTTTTGCCAAAAATACACTGCAAAAAATGGTAAGTCAAATTCAATCTCTCCGAAATAGTCTTTTCGGGACTACGCAAACTGATTCAAATTCGACTCCGTCATAGTCAAATTAGACTCACTGAGTGACATGTTTGACAGTGACGGAGTCGAATTTGGCTCAGTATGTGTAGTCCCGAAAAGCCTATTCAGGAGAGAGTCAATTAGACTCACCATTTTTTGCAGTGTACTCACGAAGTTTTGTCCGCCATCCGTAAGTGCTTCCGTAATAGATCTGATAATTTAACTTTGCATGATGCTTTGTAAGGCGGCCTTATCTTACTCGCTGGGCCATGCAGATACCATGGCCGCAGTATTGTTATATATACATTGCCACCCTTACCTTCGCCATCACGTGCAGTTTTCGGACAGTGTTCAGCAAATCGTTGGTACGCAGAAGTCGTCGGATCCATTGGTTTCGGTGGTCCATTATAGGCACAATTTTGTTTGGTCAATATTCCACTATGACACTCGCCATACCAAATGCATCTGCCTGTTCCGTTGTTTGGAGCGTCGTTTATTTTCAAAGTATAAGGCGGATAACCGAACACAGCAGCCGGAAGTAAAAAGCATAACACCCAATTGAAAATCATTATTAGCCCACGCAATTAAAAATAATAGTAGTCCTTGAAAAATATTACCTGTTTCATCGGATGTCACAGAGTAAACTTAATTTTGGTATTAAACTTACTGTTTTCTAGTCCCACAGAAAAACGTTCCGACCCTGTTCTGTACATGTGCTGTCCTCTTTTGTCTTAAAGGACCTTGTGAATTCCGAAATTGAAAAATGCCGAACCAACCTGTCGCTAGCAGAACTCGTACGTTACAAAATGCCGATCCTGTCCACTGCCACAAAAGGTTAAGCCTTAAGCTAAAGTTTATTAATTTAGATTTAGAATAAGTATAGGTGAAAGGCAAAAGCTTAGAATTAAGTTTATGCTTATGCAAACGTAGTCGTAAGATTACAGCTGTTAACTCTAAGTGTAAATGTTGCGGGCAAGGTTACAAGAGTCGGCAAATGTAAAGAACATGGGTGGAACAGTATTGTAAGCACATTCCTAAGCCTAAGCCTAAGCGTAAGCTTTAGCGTAGGAATGAGTTTATTCCTAAGCCTAAGCCTAAACCTAAGCCAAGCAAAAAATCTAAAGCTTAAGCTTACTCTATTCTAGTCCCACAGAAAACCGTTACACCCCTGATCTTTACATGACCCCAGGAGTGATAAAAATACGGCTAAGCCCATAGAATATGAGCATAGGTCAGAGAAAAGTTTTGGAACACAATTATTTAGAAACCATTTATTAACCTTAAGATCCGTTTGTCCATAGTGTCAGCAGGTTTAATTACAATTTAACCACAGAAATTATATTAATAAAATAATATCTGGTGATATTTGTTATCTTTGCTAAATTGGCTTCAAGGTAGGTTAAACAAGGGCCAATGTTACTTTAAGGGGCGTCCAGGCTCCTGGTGGCTCTATAATGCATTAGGTTTAGATTCTAGATTACATTTTTTTGCTTAGGCTTAGGCTTAGGCTTAGGAACACATTTTTACAACGCTTAGGCTTAGACTTAGGCATAGGGGCCAATGTTACTTTTAGGGCCGTAACAGTAGATTAAGCGTATTCCTAAGCCTAAGCCTAAGCCTAAGCGTTGCAAAAATGTGTTCCTAAGCCTAAGCCTAAGCCTAAGCCTAAGCCTAAGCCAGAAATTGTAATCTAGAATCTAAACACACCGTTTTATAGACCCACCGGAAACCTCTACGGCCCTTAAAGTAACATGGGCCGGCATAGGAATACGCTAAATATACTGTTACGCCCCTTAAAGTAATATTGGCCGGTTAAACAAGTATAGCCTGATTTCTGAAAAACAATGACATATATAATTTGCAAAAGATATGCCATACGGATGTGCACTTTAACCTTTTTGATATGTTTACAATAATGCCGTTTTTGTGACGTAATTACAGTTGGTGATGCGAAAGATATATCTGCAAACTTCAAATCAAGTGTCAGGCCATACCTGGACTACGTGCGCTGGAGGATTCTAGGGAAACAACCAAGCCTGGCCCTTTCTATTTCGGCGATCAAATCTAAATGTTTGGTACTGTCTGGGTTTCCGAAACCCGACTTAAGTACGACTTAGTACTTAAGAACAGGCTAAGTAATTACTTAACCATCTTGTCGTTTTTAAAAGCGTACTTAAGTTAAGTAAATACTTTAAGTCGCTGACTAAATTTGATATACTACAAATTAGCCGCTCAGGCATACTATTGGTCTAATTTAAATTGTAGACTCATGATGTCTGTTTAATATGAAGGAAAACGATCAGTTCCTTGTCATTGCAGTGGCCGATATTCGATGTTTCTTTGGTTGTGCTTGAAAGTTTAATGATCGTCATCCTTTTTAACTGTAAGCACGCCAAACAAGTGAACACACAAAGTAAATCATGTTAAATTTTCGAGACTCGTACTTTCTTAAATTTTCAAGACAAAAATGTCGCTATTTTAGACATTAATAGCCTTAAACAGCTCAGAAATTTGTTTCTTAAATGGTTAAAACCGAAATGTCTTATATTCAAAAAATTGCTATTGCCAATTTATAAGACACAAATTTCTTTCTTTCAAGAAATAGTTTATTCAAGAATTAATTTTCTGATTTTTATGTATGTAAAACAGTTGCTCCGTTTATATTCTTGAGAGAGTATATAAATAATCGAACTTCAAACATATTTCGGGTCGAGGTCAGGCTTCCCTCAACTTCAGTTTGCGTCTTGGACGCATTTAAGTTTGTAAAACTAGGGTATTGGGATGAGCTTAATCCCCAATTTTAGAGTCGGTTTCCATGGCAAATTTCTGTGTTTTATGAGGCAAATTTCTGTGTTTTATGACAGATCAGAAATATTTCTCTCATATTTCAGCAATATTTGTCTATTTCAGAAACATTTTTCTTAGGCGTACATAAAACAAAGTCTAAATTTAAGCCATTTAAGTGTGAAAAAATTTACACCAATATTTCAAAAAATTTTGAAAAATAAAAGTTTTTAATTTAAAACATATATGTCTGGAGTCTTTATCAAGACATAATTGTCTTAAGTTTCAAACAACATTTTTTGAATACAAGACAATTTATTTTGTGTGTAGCAACCAGCGACGGACGTAGGAGCGAATGGAGTGTACTCCCCGCTAACCCAGCTGTGCTGGAAATGTTACATTACAAACGATTCGTGTAATGCTCACAATGTGTTTTCTAGCCAAATATCTGAAAAGTATTATGGCCAGCCTGAACGATGTTCAAATATTTTGCTTTTTGCCGCAATATGTGAATTTATGAAAATATTTGCCGAACACAATTTACAAACGGAAAATTACTCACAAATACAATGAGTATCGTTCCCCACCGGAAAATTAGGGATCCGCTTATATATAGCACAGACAGGCCCGTAGTCAGCTCACCTTGCTAGGGATGGGGCTAAAAAATTTTCAGGAGGGGCATTTAAAGGTTTTCAACGATTTACAAGCAAGGTTGAAAATCTTCTAGGGGTCCACAATTTTTCCAGGGGGGGCACAGATGATAGTTTTACGTTCCTTAGACATTAATATACGTATTTATCTAATATCTGGATATACGGCACTAACACTCTAGACAAAAGTATGTTGCATGGTCCAAGTGTGTTTTGTTTGTTGACCAATGATTAGGAGCGGAACGTTTTTCTGTGGGACTGCAATATAGTAAACTTAAGCTTTGGACTATTTTTTTGCTTACGCATACGCTTTGGCTTTCGCTTAAGATTATCTTTAAGCTCATTCATATTTCCTATGCCTAGGCTCAGAGGCGGATACAAACATTGGGGGGCTGACAAATGTTATGAAACGCAAAAATTGTACGGTAAGGATATTTCATTTTACAAGCAAAAATTTACTTAGATGAAAAATTGCGAAGCATGGACCTTATAATTTTATTACCAAAAATGCTATAAGGCGAAAATTGGAAGGTTTTATCACAAAAATATTCCGACGGTAAAAATTTTATGTGTTTACAGAAAAATTTTCTCTGTGAGCAATTTATCACAAACGAAATCTGACGTGGGGCGTACGCCCCTCCCCGCATCCTCCACTTTTGGATCCGCTAGTGCTTTAGGCTTAGACTAAGGAATATGCCTATACTACCGTTACGGTGCACACAAAAAGTATTTCTGAATTTATTCAGAAAAGTATTTTCTGTGGTAAATCTGACAAGTTTTTCTGATATTTAAGACAATTTTTCAAAAAATAACTGGAAAACGTTTATTTACAAACTTTATTTCAAAACTTTTCTGAAATCTTTTTCAGTTATAACAGAAATACATTTCAAGTGCACATTGCTAATTATATTTCTTAAATATAAGAAACTTTTTCTTAAATAACAGAAATATTATTTTGAGTGTAGCTGAAACATTATCATACACGAAATTTGTTACTTTTGAATACAGCAAGCAATATTAAGTCTTGAACTGTGCACTTTATGAGGCATTGGCTAAAAAATCCACATTATCCTGTCTGCGACACACGGGTTGGCTTAAATTTTGCCCAAACGATACATTTAAGTTTCGCTAAAAATATTTATAACGCAGGAAAAAATAACTTTGGTCTGCCGACAAATACACCCTACTTACAATTGTTAAGAACCCGTATTGTCAAATGTGTATAGCACCTATTACCAGTTGGTGATAGGTCTTCCAACTTTCGAACCAGGGAATGGTGAGGTTTGAATGTCAGCACATTTATTGTATTCAATTTACTCTACTCCTATGCAAATTTTGAGATCTGCAATTGCAGCAGTTGGTTAGTTTGAAAGCCTATTACTAACTGGTGATAGGTGCTATATGCATTTGAGAATACGGGCATAGGTTTGAAATTGTTGTTGTCTTCACTGACGCTGTTAACGGAAAAAACTATACTAGTAAAAACCGTGCTGGCTAGGGAATGTTTAAAACCTGATTTAACTCTGGCCACAACAGTGGTTTAAATTGCTGAAAATGGTTCACATTATAGTTGCCAGTGTGATTTAGGATGACGCTATACTTTTGATGACGTCCGACGTCGTCCATCACCAGCCAGTACAGTCTGCCACTGCTTGGCGCTCTACCACACCGCGCGTGTATTACCGCATAGCGCAGTATATCAATTTGGAAACAAAAATTATTTACATCCAGCGACGCACAAGTATACCGTCACCGCTCCACCCTTATGAGATAATTACGGTTCCGGTTCCAGTAAATTTTAGGTCTAAATCTCGCACGTAACTGAACGCGAGGTTTCGCGTTTATACCTCAGAGGTGTGTTTGTTTCGAAACCTCTGACAAATTTATGTTAGCAAGGCCTATGGTAAATTTATCAAAATTATAGAGCCAATATGAAAATGTATACGGTCTTGCTGCAATACATCCTCAGGTGTTGGAAATGCGAGATCTATGAAACTTTGGATTCGAACTGTAAATCTTAATGCTATTTTTAAACATTGAAAAACAATTTGTTCTGTCATTAATATCTGGCTGATTGGAGGGTTATTGTGTAAATTAGCCCACGACGAAGAATGCACGGAGTGTTAAGCACTGAAGAACCCATGCATTACGGCGCTTTTGAAGGAACTAATAAAAGGAGTTAGACTCCTGTACACCTGCCGCCTGCCTTTAAAGTTACGGCTTTAGCGTAACGGTTGCACTTAGGAAAACGAGCCCATGTATACAATAGGGCCGGATCGTTTTTCCGAGGGGCTGTAATAGAGTCAGTTTAAGCTTTAGACTAAATTTTAGGCTTAGGCTTAGGAATATGCTTATACTAATGTTCCGGCCCTGTTCTATACATGGGCCGGAAAAGATTATGCTCTGGTTTAGGTTTAGGCTTTAGGCGCAGGTTTTTGCTCGGACTTCTGCCTAGAAAAAGGCTTAGGCAAAAGCTTTACGGGGCAGGCTCTGGTTTAGGCTTAGGCTTTAGGCGCAGGCTTTTGCTCGGACTTCTGCCTAGAAAAAGGCACAGACAAAAGCTTAGTGTTATGCTTAGGTAGACCTAATCCTAAACCTAAACCTGAGTTTAAATTGAGCCAGGTGGGAACGGGTGTAGGTACTAGAGGCAGACAGTGGATAAAACATTTTCAAAGGCTATTGAAATTCGAGGATTTATTTTATTGGAGTCGCGGCCCATGTTACGCTGAGGGCCGTCCCGCTGTCCCGGGACAGTGGGACAGCGGGACAGTAGGACAGTAGGACAGTAGAGGCGCGGGAGGACGGTGGGGCAGCGGGACAGTCAGGACGAGCGGGACAGTGGGACAGTGGGACAGTGAGACAGTAGGACAGTAGGACAGCGGGACAGTAGGACAGTGGGACAGCGGGACAGTAGGACAGATGGACAGTGGGACAGCGGGACGAGTAGGACAGCAGGACAGTAGGACAGTGGGACAGTAGGAGCAATGGGAGCAGGCAGGACAGCGGGACAGTCAGACAGCGGGACAGCAGGACGGTCGGAC
>JASANG010001411.1:0-54285 GCA_030248215.1 Enoplolaimus lenunculus | reverse complement strand
AGCTGGCAGCTCATAACTTAATATTGACCTGTTTTCCACGTTTCGACGATGGCGGATCCAATTGGCGGTGCAATATAGTAGCATGTATGCCACTCTCAGCCCTGGCCTGCTGAAAATTTGGTCGATGCAACCTGTTCATCTGATACTCAGTATATTTTGGAGCGAAGCTGATGAGAAAAGTATGACAAAGTTACAATACGAATTCAAATTGTTGTCCGCTTAGGCGGAAGTAATCAATGTTGAAATAACGAAACGAAAAATTTGCTAAGACACCGTTTTTAATCTGTAAAATTTTGCAGCACGTAAGGTTACCTAACCCGCGTGGTAATACCTGCATCGACCGCATACCCCCAATACAATTGCGACCCTGTAAATTATGTGGCCTCACAAAAACCTGGTTTTCCTCGCTGTAGTCACAATTACCGGTATTCACCAACTCAGCTACTGCATATAGGCAAACCTATACGGTCTACCGGGTACAATAGTGATCCGGTTCTATATATAGCGGTTTTAGTTGTGGTTTTCGTCTCTGGTTTGAGTGATATTTCCTTGTAAAGACCATAAGGAACGTATGAAGCTTGTGAACGTATAGGATATGAGCACATTTTTAATAGAATCCCAGTGACATAGGCGTAGTCCTTAAAAAGAGGGGTTTAAAAAAGATGGCTACAGGGTTTTCTTGTGTTTCGCACTGGAAGTTTTGATGATCGTCCTTGAACAAAGATCCCAAAAGGGGGTTGGTCCTGCATTTAAGCCCCCCCCCAGATTGTGCCTCTAACCAGGTTAAGATACCAGGAGGTCAAAGTTTTAGAAGGATATATTATTGTTGATATGTCTTAGAAACAGGGTGTAGCGAATAGTAGGTAAAAAATAAGACAGACGGAAACGGATAGTGATCAAAATGACGGAAATGGAAAACGGATGTTGAACAATAAAAAAGATTTTATTTTTTGCCAACACAATTAAGGCATGCAAATATTCACCGGGTTTTCTAAAATTTTAAAGAATTAACGAACGCACCGAAATTTTTAAGATTATGGATGAGTTTCGTAAGTTAACGAACAATTGCAGCATATTTGTAATAAAAAATTGCGAAATGTATGCGTTGTAAGCATGTGAGACATTCTTGTCCTAAAGCATATGCAATAAATGCAATGCATATTGTGGTGTATGCTTGATGGCAACATACGGTCGACACATATAGGCGACAAAAAGGCAGTTCGAGAGACGGACTGCGTATCGCAGTGGTAGAGTGTTCACTTAAGGATCCGTAGGCTGAGAGTTCGATCCCCGCTCTGGAGGTCCGCTCTTCCAGCTGCTTAGTAAAAAGGTCTGATGTCCCGCTTCCTCCCTAGACTAACAGCGTGATTTATAACCAATTTTCTAGCATGAAAAATAACAGAATTTCAGCAACTTCTATCTAGCGAAACGGAAAACAACACCGATTTTTACCGGAACGTTAAATGAATATCCGCTTACACTCTGTTTAGAAACGGAACTAAAAGGTTTCTACAGTGGCAAAATTGCAGTAGCAAAAGCCTGCAAGTTTTAGGGCGGTGCTGTATTTGCCGGGCAGCGATGTCCGGCACCGCAAATCAATCAATTTTTTTTTACAAATTACACATCATTTAGTGTCATACGCACACAAAAAAGTATTTCAGAATTTATTCGGAAAAGTGTTTTCTGTGGCAAATCTGAAAAGTTTTGCTGATATTTAAGACAATTTTTCTAAAAATAACTGTAAAACGTTTATTTTCAGACTTTATTTCAAAACGTTATCTGAAAAAATTTCTGTTATAACAGAAATACTTTTCAAGTGCACCTTGCTAATCATGTTTCTCAAATGTAAGAAATTTTTTCTTAAATAGCAGAAATATTATTTTGAATGCGGTAATTGTCATGCGGTGCCGTATTGCACCGAACGGCATCAGAATGGTCAAAAGGTATAGTGCCATTCCTTGAATATGCGTGAAATTGGGCTGTCTGCTGATTGGTGTGCCGCGGTTCACCAAGCAGCAGTATTGCTCAAGATCCACCCCTCTATGTAAACCTGTCTATCTTTCGCTGTGAAATTTAGCCGTGATGTGTAGCGAACTGCTTAAGGCTGGCACTATTTGCCCATGTATAGAACAGGGCCGGATCGTTTTCCGGAGGGGCTGTAATAGAGTCAGTTTAAGCTTTAGACTAATTTTTTTGTTTAGGTTTAGGCTTAGGCTTAGGAATAGGAATAGGCTCATCTATACGTTTAGGCTTAGGCTTAGGCTTTAGGCTTAGGCTTAGGAATATGCTTATACTACTGTTTCGGCCCTGTTCTATACATGGGCCACACTATTGAAGGCGAACTTTGTAAATGCCATTAAAATTTAAATTTTCAAAATAAAACTAGCAAAACGTTGTGTTTTTAGTTAAATTTTACACTGAAAATTACGTTTCAAAGAGGCCAATTATATTATACCCTTGTGGGTCAAATTTTGGGTCATAATTTTTGTGAACCTAATCTGCTCGCAGCAAACCCGTAGCCGGTTCAACCTGTACCGTGGATCCAAAACATTTTTAGCGAAAAGAATGTCGTTGAACTGACAAGGTTACAATTGAAAGTAAAACTTTTACTAGCGAACCAACTTCTTTAGGGGGGGTGAGCCAACTTGGTTTGAACCCCTGTTTACCAACGAACAAACACGGTAGACAATGAAACACGCGTGTTTGTTTTCGTAACTATTTTATTTACTTCTACAGGCATTTAACCAGCTGTTTTCCAGGAATATTCGAAAACTTAATATAGACCAATTAGTCGAATAGGTTCAATATCAGGGCCCATGTAAAGATCAGCAGGCTTAGGTTAAGGAATACACGTACTTTTACGCTTAGGCTTAGGCTTAGGCTTAGGAATATGCTTATTCTTACACTTCGGCTTAGGCTTAGGCTTTGGCTTATGTTTAGTTTAGGAACATGCTGATTCTTACGCTTAGGCTTCGTCTTGCTTAGGCTTACACTCAGACTTAGGCTTAGAAATATGTTTATAATACTGTTTCGCCACTGTTCTTTACATTGGCCAATATCAGAACACTTTTGGTCATATAATTAATTTGACACATTGAAATTTAGCTGCAACGATGCCCAAAATACGCCATTGTTTGTATTTTAGCATTATTTGCATACGTTAATTAAACATTAAAACATATTTTTGAACAAAATGACAAGCGGAGTCAATCTGTAAGTATTTCAATTTGAAGTTTTAGGATTTCAAATTCTTTCACTTAAAATGATTTGCATTTTATTTTACACGAAGTCTGACCTTTATCAAGTATAGGGACCTGCCCCCCTGCACTGTAAATTCTAGTGAGTTGATTTTAACTCAGAATGAGTTGAATCACTAAGTCTGAGTTACGACTATTGAGAACTCATAATTCGGAGTTGATTTTACTTACTAGAAAACAATGCTCAGCATTTGAGCAAAAAGGGATATGTTTCATATTGCTATTAAAAGTATGGTAAACTAGATCAGCACATTCGCTTGATGTAACCTGGAAAAGTATTAAGAAACAATAGCGGCCAAAATCATGTTAATTATTAATTTTTCTGAAACATCTTGCGGACAGCAAATCTATTTCTAACATTGAAGTTTTTGACAGGATTTGTTAGCAATTTTCAGAAATTCCTTAGGGTCGCAGAGACATGGCTGAGGTATTTGATTTTGCAAGTTAATCGATGTTGCCAGAGTACGGTGCGATTTGTGAGCTTCGATAGACGTGACTATGCAGTGAAACAGATAAATAACTCGGGTGGGAAATGGGCATTTATATAATTTGTCACTAAGGTAAAAAATCGAGTAAACTCAAAAGCCACTTATAAGTGGAGCCTTTTTAATGCATCAATTGGATTCGTTTTGTGACGTCTGTTTAAGAAAGTATCTAACAAAATTGGTCATCAAAACTCTAACAACCATTATGTCGCCACACAATGCTCTTATGAAATTCAATTAACTGTGGTAATACAAAGCCATAGGTAAATTTAATACGTTTTTTAGAGAACTTCAATATACATTCATGGATTCCAAGCTAAATCTGTCTACATTTCAGAAATAATTTCGCTTTGCAGTCAAGAAAAGCATCTGTTTCTTACAAAAAATATTACAGAAATTTTGCTGTCCGCAATATGTTTTAGAAAAATTAATAATTAACATGATTTTCGCCGCTATTGTTTCTTAATACTTTTCCAGGTTACATCAAGCGAATGTGCTGATCTAGTTTACCATACTTTTAATAGCAATATGAAACATATCCCTTTTTGCTCAAATGCTGAGCATTGTTTTCTAGTTTCAACCGCTTTACCAAGCTGCTGCATTAATCCATGGGGGTGACATCGTCCGTTGCGGTGAAGCTATGAAACGAACCCCTGGTGTGAAACGAACCGTTGGGGCAAAACCAACCGTTGGGGTGAAACCAACCGTTGGGGTGAAACCAACCGTTGGGGTGAAACCAACCGTTGGGATGAAACCGACCGTTGGGGTGAAACCAACCGTTGGTGGTGAAGCCAACCGTTGGGGTGAAACCAACCGTTGAGGTGAAACCAACCGTTGACGTGAAACCAACCGTTGAGGTGAAACCAACCGTTGACGTGAAACCAACCGTTGGAGCAAAACCAACTGTTGGAGTGAAACAAACCGTTGGGGTAAAACCAACCGTTGGGGTGAAACCGACCGTTGGGGTGAAACCAACCGTTGGGGTGCAGCTAACAGTTGAGGTGAAGCCAACCGTTGAGGTGAAACCAACCGTTGGGGGAAAAACCGATCGCTGGGGTGAAACCAACCGTTGGGGTAAAACGAACCGTTGAGGTGAAACCAACCGTTGTGCTGAAACCAACCGTTGGAGTGAAACCGACCGTTAGGATGAAACCAATCGTTGGGGTGAAACCAATCGTTGGAGTGAAACCAACCTTTGGGGTGATGCCCACCGTTGGGGTAAAACCAACCGTTGGGGTGAAACCAACCGTTGGGGTGAAGCCAACCGCTGAGGTGAAACCAACTGTTGAGGTGAAACCAACCGTTGTGGTAAAACCGATCATTGGGGTGAAACCAACCGTTGGGGTGAAACCAACCGTTGGGTTAAAACCAACTGTTTGGGTGAAACCGACCGTAGGGGTGAAACCAACCGTTGGGGTGAAGCCAACCGTTGGGGTGAAGCCAACCGTTGAGGTGAAACCAACCGTTGGGGTGAAACCAACCGTTGGGGTAAAACCAACCGTTGGGGCAAAACCAACCGTTGGGGTGAAACCAACCGTTGGGGTGAAACCGACTATTGGGGTGAGACCAACCGTTGGGGTGAAACCAACCGTTGGGGTGAAACCAACCGTTGGGGTGAAACCAACCGTTGGGGTGAAACCAACCGTTGGGGTGAAACCAACAGTTGAGCTGAAACCAACCGTTGGGGTGAAACCAACCGTTGGGGGAAAAACCGATCGCTGGGGTGAAACCAACCGTTGGGGTAAAACGAACCGTTGAGGTGAAACCAACCGTTGTGCTGAAACCAACCGTTGGGGTGAAACCGACCGTTAGGATGAAACCAATCGTTGGGGTGAAACCAATCGTTGGAGTGAAACCAACCTTTGGGGTGAAGCCCACCGTTGGGGTAAAACCAACCGTTGGGGTAAAACCAACCGTTGGGGTAAAACCAACCGTTGGGGCAAAACCAACCGTTGGGCTGAAACCAACCGTTGGGGTGAAACCGACTGTTGGGGTGAGACCAACCGTTGGGGTGAAACCAACCGTTGGGGTGAAACCAACCGTTGGGGTAAAACCAACCGTTGGGGTGGAACCGACTGTTGGGGTGAAACCATCCGTTGGGGTGAAACCATCCGTTGATGTGAAGCCAACCGTTGGGGTGAAACCAACAGTTGAGCTGAAACCAACCGTTGGGGTGAAACCAACCGTTGGGGTGAAACCAACCGTTGGGGTGAAACCGACTGTTGGGGTGAAACCAACCGTTGGGGTGAAACCAACCGTTGGGGTAAAACCAACCGTTGGGGTGGAACCGACTGTTGTGGTGAAACCATCCGTTGGGTTGAAACCATCCGTTGGGGTGAAGCCAACCGTTGGGGTGAAACCAACCGTTGAGCTGAAACCAACCGTTGGGGCAAAACCAACCGTTGGGGTGAAACCAACCGTTGGGGCAAAACCAACCGTTGGGGCAAAACCAATCGTTGGGGCAAAACCAACCGTTGGGGCAAAACCAACCGTTGGGGTGAAACCAACCGTTGGGGTGAAACCAACCGTTGGGAAGAAACCGACTGTTGGGGTGAAACCAACCGTTGGGGTAAAACCAACCGTTGGGGCAAAACCAACCGTTGGGGCAAAACTAACTGTTGGGGTGAAACCAACCGTTGGGGTGAAACCAACCGTTGGGGTGAAACCGACTGTTGGGGTGAAACCAACCGTTGGGGTGAAACCAACCGTAAGCTCTATAAAGTGGTGAAAGTTATAATCGTAAAATTACATAGCTAACGTGTAAAAAGTGTTGAACCAAAATGAAAAATTTCGTGCACTTTCTGTAAGGAGTTTTTTGACCGTAACTATTGAAGACCACACTGGTTTGCAAAATCCCTTGGCACAAATATTCCCTACGTGCCAGGATACCAGTGTCCAAAATTTAAACGATGCAGGTCTGATATTACTTGAGCACCAACATGCGAACTAAACTGAAAATACGCGCTTGAGATGCGCGAATCATATATATGAACACTATCGTGTTCATATGATTCTGATTAAATTAATCAACTATCCTGGAATCAACTCAACTCAGAGTGAGAATCAACTTAACTCTCAGGGTGAGTTAAAGTTTACTATTATTAACTCAGAAATAACTAACTTTCCGTCTGCATCGATCAATTGAGTCATTGGAATTTACAGTGTGGAAGGCAACCAGACTGCGGACTTAGCGATTGAACATCTTAATTTTAGGCTTAGATCAAAGCTTAGGCTTAAGATTAAGTTAAAATCAACTCATTGATATTTAGAGTGCAACTACTGACGCTTCAATTAGGTTGTTAGCATATGTGTCAGACAGGATGCGACCGGAGGTCTTCTACAGGAATTTCCGATAATTTCAGCACTCACAATTTGCCCTAAACATGATACTGTAACGTGTTTAGTGCATCGATTAAACTTACAGGGCCAATGTAAAGAAAAGGGGCGGAACAGTATTATAAGGTTATTCCTAAGCCTAAGCCTAAGCGTAAAAATGAGCATATTCCTAAGCTTAAACCTAAGCCTAAGCCTAACCCAAGCAAAAAATTAGTCTAAAGCTTAAGCGTACTCTATTGCAGTCCCACAGAAAAATGTTCCGCCACTGATCTTTACATGGGCTGTTTATATGAACACCACATTTTTTCATTGTACCTATTTCCGCTTGCCCTCTGTCTGACCAATATTCTAAACTGTTTATATTTTTATAGGATGCAAGTAGTTTTACCAGACGGAAACACCGTCATCGCTCCGGAAGATATCGCCAGGTGTTCCGAAGTACTACTTGAATTGCTTCTCGCCGAACGGCAAAAAGGTATTTCTACCCACAGCCAAAATGGTTCAAGTTTAAGGCGTTTGGTTGATAGACCGAATATAGGTGCAGTTTTAGGCACTGGGGCACGCCGCCGGGCACCGGCGCGCGGCGGAGTGGGGCAGTGTGAAGCTGGCGTCCGGCGCAGAAAAGTATAGCGCAACCCTTAGGTTTAGGCTTAGGATTAAAATAAGAGAAGGCTTACGCGGACGTTAGGCTTATAGCTTTATGACTAATATCAGCCATCAGATCATATTTTTTATGAAACAGACATAGGTTAAGGTGTATTTAAGTAGTATTTTTGCTTTCAGGATAAATTGAAAATTAAATTTCAACCATTTCATAACCAGCGGGCAATGTAGCGCACGTGCAAAACTGCATTTTGCATAAAATTAAAACAGACCATAGCAAACGGTACAATACATAGTGCAGACATTATAACAACTTAAACAGGTATAAAAGGTCAACAAAATTTGTGGCCAATAAGCGTATTCCTAAGCCTAAGCGTAAGCCTGAGCAAAAAACGTAGTCTAAATTGAAACCAAACTCGTTTACAGACCCATCAGAAACCGGGACGGCCCTAAAAGTAACACCGGCCAAAATTGTTATGTATGAGGTTATGCCCTCCTAAGCTACGGACCCGTAGCCAAGGGTGGTAAGGGGGACTCAGCCCTCCCCTGACAAAATTTTGGTCCCCCGCAGACAATTTTCCACCCTGCTTGTAACTCATTGAAAACCCTTAAATGTCCCTTCTGAAAATTTTTAGCCACCCTAGCAAGGTGAACTCGCTCGCCTCCCAAGCTAAAATTCTGGCTACGCCACAAGTGTATTGCAGCACAAACACTGCGAGACGACCTTCGAAACTCCAGCGATAGCTCTTATAAACTGCATTAAGTTATAGTATGCAACTTAATCCGTCATTAGTAGTTCGATTGTGCATACTAAACCATATAAGCATCTGCGGTGATTTGTAGCAATAAATTCGATCCGTAGAACCTTAAAATCACCTGCATTGCTTTTTTCGGCCAATGTGAATACTTTCAGGGCCGTAAAACAGTAGATTAACCCTTTCTCGCCTGAATATTTTCTATTTCCCCTGAGACCTACTTTTATGCTAGGGTTCGAACTCCAGTGACTGGAGTGGGAGGTGTATACCATCACCACTCAGCTATAGGAGCTTGACGCTAGAGCCCGAGGGCGGTCTCACGTCTTGTGGTGATTTAGTACTATGTATACGTGTTGCAATTGTTAAACACGGTGCGATATATACTATTTAACGTATATACACTGCGCTGAGTTGCCTATAGGCAACTCAATGTGAGAAGGGGTTAAGCATATTCCCATTAAGCATATTCCTAAGCCTAAACTAAAGCATTGAAAAAAGTGTAAACCTAAGCCTAAGCCTTCTGAAAATCGGGACGGCTCTAAAATTAACATGGATCGCTGTTTCTAATCAATAATAAGTAAAATAAAACAATTACACTTGATTGAACTATTTTATGTTTAAGATTACGAGAAAAATTAATTATATTCAGGACCGTAGCCAGCTCACCTTGTTAGGGGGGCTAAAAATCTTCAGGAGGGGCATTCAAGGGTTATTTAATGACTTGCAAGTAAGGTTGCAAATTTTTTACGAGGCTAAAATTTTTCCAGGGGGGGGCTTAGCCCCATCTGCCCCCCTTGGCTACGGGCCTGAATCTATTCTCAGTTATTAAACTAGGTAAAAGTGCCCCTAGAAGGGACAGATTGTGATATGTTTCGCCTGAAGCATGTAAAAGAGTTTAAACAAGGGTTTGTTAGACCATACATTAGTAGGTAATGCTTATATTAGCTCCATAACTTTTATGACAGTAGTTGTCATCTATATCTTTGACGGCTGTCTTTCAGTGTTAACACGCTTACGGTCAGCGAAACATGAAACATATGGGACCAAGGGACATCACCTATCAGCTTATTTTAGCCTTTGTTGGGTTTTACAATGTTCAGTTTATAAGTGATTTAATCTAGCATTCTTCATTGGAAGAGGATATTTTTTGAGTTTTAAAATATTATGTTTCTAAAACTTGATTAGTAAATATTTCAATATTGCAAGATTACAAATTGCGTCTATTGATTATCGAATACAAAATGTCACGCATACCTGCTCGACTGTTTTAGCTATCTTTACCATGACAATTTGATGATGTGAAGTCCAGAAACTTTTCCAAATTGTGTTCTGTGCCGTGACCCATTTAAGCTATTCATCAAAAAAATACAATTGAAACGTTGCTAAATATTTCAAAGAACATGTTCTGTTGGCGCTCAATTGAGATAACTTTTAAAAAGCAACTGACTGTTATACGAAAGGCATGTTGAGAGTTGTACTTTAGAACGCCTTGAAAACCCATAATGTCAATTTATAGCTTAACGGATGAAAGTTCTTTGGGCCCATATGTTTCTTATTTCACTGACCGCAAGCGTGTTAACACTGAAAGACAGCCGTCAAAGATATAGATGACAACTATTTTCATAGAAGTTATGGAGCTAATATAAGCATTACCTACTGATGTATGGTCTAACTAACCCTTGTTTAAACTCTTTTACATGCTTCAAGCGAAACATATCACAATCTGTCCCTTCTAGGGGCACTTTTACCTAGTTTCTTTCTTTTACATGGGATACTGTGCGGTTTTATGCTAAGTCTACTCGTAAGCATACGCCTAAGCCTAAACAAAATATAAGTCTAAAGCTTACACTTGCTCCATTGCAATCCACCAAAAAGCAGCCTGTTCTAAGCTATAATGCATGGGAGGTTATTACAAAATATTAGTCTTAGTTAGCAATTTCAGTAGAACAAACACCGCAGTGACACGTAATCTATGACACGTTGTCATTAGCATCACAAAATTATATCGACTAGCTATGGTAATTACATATTTGTAATACAATTTTTCGAAAAATTACAAAAATCAAACTTTTAATAACAACTTAAATGAGACGTTTAGCTGTCCAATTTGTGTATGGTGTCGAAGCTTCTAATTAGGATATTCTATGCGTAAGTTATCTCATTCCAGCTCTGCTTTCCTGCAGAGAACATTCTGCAAAACTTTCAAAAAGCGTGCATTCTCGAGGCTTGAAACATATATTGAAAACACTACCGTGTTTCAATGATTACTTCAGAAAATGAAGGCACGACCGTTATAAAACTTCCAAGCGACGCACCACTGGATGCTCCGTTATTCGAAAAGGTTAATTGTTCATCCCGTGTTTATAGTTTCACGGTCTATGTTACTTTAAGGGGCGTCCAGGTTTCTGGTGGGTCCATAAAGCAGTAAGTTTAGATTCTAGATTACATTTTTTGCTTAGGCTTAGGCTTAGGCTTAGGAACAAATTTTTGCCACGCTTAGGTTTAGGCTTAGGCTTAGGAACACATTTTTGCCACGCTTAGGTTTAGGTTTAGGCTTAGGAACACATTTTTGCAATGCTTAGGTTTAGGCTTCGGCTTAGGAATACGCTATATCTACAGTTACGCCCCTTAAAGTAACATTGGCTAGTTTTATAATGCTGCAGCTAGGAATGTGTTGAGAGACGCGTATATATAGGGAACATATATAGTATATTTTAGCACAGGTTTTAGAACTAACAACCGATGTGATTTGATTCGAAATAGTATTTGTAGTTTGACAAAAAATATATAAACATAACAAACATATATATACACTGCAAAAAATGGTGAGTCAAATTGACTCTCTCCGAAATAAGCTTTCCGGACTATGTGCAAACTGAGTCAAATTCGACTCCGCCAGAGTCAAATTCGACTCACTGAGCGATTCATTGAGTCGAATTTGACTCTGGCGAAGTCGAATTTTGACTCAGTTTGCTTAGTCCGGAAATGCCTATTTCGTTGAGAGTCAGTCTCACTCACCATTTTTTGCAGTATATATATTTTTTCAGGTAGTCGAATGGTGCAAACACGAACTACATTTCCTCGGTCGTCAACGAGTCAAAGGCAAAGTGCTCGAAATTCCACGGTGGGATATTGAATTTCTGAAACTTGATTTAAAAACAATTATTCGGCTGGTTCAGGTAAACAAAATTTACCAATTTTTGCAATTTCACAATTTTGTCATTTTATAACCAAAATTTGAAATACTGGTGAAAAAATTGTTTTAAACCTGATTTTTATTGGTTCAGCAAAAATATATACAACTTTTCCTTAAGTATTCGTATTAACGTAAACGGTTCGAATGTTTCATAGAGCGCCCCACATACGTATTTTGGGCAACTCTCAAGCATTTTACTTTGTTTCCAATAATTTCTTAGGAAATACACGTGACTGTTCTATGAAACGAAAATTTGCAGACATTTTTGTGCTTTCGTTGCTTTTGCGCATTGAGCAAAGCTGGCAAACTAGTTTGTTTTATTATAAAAACAACAACGCATTGTAGCAAAAATTTCATTTTTAGGCATCGCATTATTTGAAAATTGTTCGTTTACAAGAAGTCACATGCAAAGCGATCGCGTTACATTTACGTGGACGTTCTGTTGAAGAAGTACGCGCAACGTTCAACGTCGTTTCAGATTATACTCCTGAACAAGAAGCTGAGGTAAGAGGATCCATTATACTATTTTAATTTCATTATCTAAAGCCTACTCGTTTATAGTCGCACCACAAAACGAAACAGATCTAAAAGTAACGTGAGCTTTAACCTGAGTATAGTACCGATCGTATAGAGTTTATTGAACTGTTATATTTTTTGAAACACGGATGTATTTCGTTTCTGGAACTGCCGCGCTTATACAAAAATGTCGAAGTTGCAACGCTGATTTGAAATATTCTTGATTCCGATACCATCGCTCAGGTTTTGACACAATTTGCTAAAAACCTGTTTTAAAAGTGTAAAATTTTGAGGGGAAAACATTATTTTTTTCCGCCGGCAAATCTGGATTTTACTACTGTCAGACACACGGTTAAAAACATGGGTACGCTGTAAAAAATGGGGAGACAAATTGACTCTCTCGGAAATAGGCTTTTCCGTGACTACACAAACTGAGCCAAAAATCGACTCAATTTGACTCTGGTGGAGTCGAAATTTGACTCAGTTTGTGTATTCAGGAAGGCTTAGGCTTAGGCTTAGGAATATGCTCATTCTTACGCTTAGGCTTAAGCTTAGGCTTAGGCTTAGAAATATGCTTATTAAAAGCTTGGTTGTGAGAGTGAAAAAGGCCCCCTCGTGTTTTGGAGGAACAGCAGCTTTGAATAGGTTTAGGTTTAAGCTTTTAATGACCTTAACTTTCAATAAACTGTTAAAAATCAAAGTTTTGAGCTTTCAGATTGAAGGAGACAATGCTTGGACAACTGTCGCAACTGACTCGCCAACAGATGCCGAAAAATCATTTGCATAAATTTTATGAAAAATTAATTATAGTTTATATTTTCCGGCATTTTACTACTAAATATTGAATATTGCATTTTTTGGTTATTTTCGCTGCCACCAATTCATATTTAGAGTATTTGAGGTATCAGCGATACGTTGATTGCTTATCTTTTTGTATCATCATTTACAACTGTGTGTAAACACCTTATCACCGGTTAGTAATAGACTGAAATCAATTGAACTTCATTTAAAAATGACGAAAGTCCATTATAGTAATATTTTTAGTTGCAGAAAGTGGCCAATGTAAAGAACACGGGCGGAACAGTATTATAAACATATTCCTAAACCTAAGCCTAAGCGTAAGAATGAGCATATTCCTAAGCCTAAGCCTAAGCGTAAGAATGAGCATATTCCTAAGCCTAACCCTAAGCTTAAACCTAAGTGTAAGAATGAGTATATTCCTAAGCCTAATCCTAAACTTAAGCCAAGCCAAAAATTAGTCTAAAGCTTAAGCTTACTCTACTGCAGTCCCGCCAGAAAAACGTTCCACCTCTGATGTTTACATGGGCCCAGAAATTTTGTAAAAAGTTTGTAATTTTCCATTACGTCAAAAGTTACATGATTTAGCTCCAACCTGGCGCTGTGTAACGTTTAAGTGCGTAAATAAAATATTTTTAAAAAAATTTCACTGTTAATTGGAATGAGTTAATTAATCAACTCAGACGGAATGTTAGTTATTTCTGAGTTAGTAACAGTAAACTTTAGCTCACTCTGAGTTGAGTTGATTCTCCAAGTGAGTTGAGTTGACTCCGTGGGTGTTGATTAGTTAAATCAGAATGAGTTGAATCAACTTAGAATTGTGAGTTCTGATAGTCCTAACTCGGACTGCGTCATTCAACTGATTTTGAGTTAAAATCAACTCACTGGATTTTGCAGCGTTGTTTCTCTGTAAAATTTAGGTTCATGCTAGAATCGGCAAACAACCCTGTATCAAACCAGCTATGCCACCGGTTTATCAAATTTTCGGCCCATGTAAAGATCAGGGGCGGAGAGTTTGTCTGTCGGACTAGAATAGAGTAAGCTTAAGCTTTAGACTTTTTTACTTGGTTTAGGCTTAGGCTTAGGCTTAGGCTTAGGTTTTGGAATATGCTCATTCTTACGCTTAGGCTTAGGCTTAGGCTTAGGCTTAGGCTTAGGAATATGCTCATTCTTACACTTAGGCTTAGGCTTAGGCTTAGAAATATGCTTAGGAATATGCTCATTCTTACACTTAGGCTTAGGCTTAGGCTTAGAAATATGCTTATTAAAAGCTTGGTTGTGAGAGTGAACAACGCCCCCTCGTGTTGTACAAGGAACAACGAAAGTTCCCATTGAGACACGGCTGATGATCTATTTTGCTGACATCGTTAGCTGCGGTAGAGTCAGCGATTTTATTCATTGAAGAATTGTTTGGAGCAGTCATACTATAAACGATTTCGGGGTTCGCAGTCTTTGCTGCAAAATTCTTTAATACATCGCTTACACAGGCTATGTTGATTATTGACGAATGTTCAGTGTCAGACAGAAAGATAAAGAGAAAAACTTCGATGCTTAGGTTAAGGATTAAGCTTCATGCTCGTGAGGCTTAGGTTTAAGCTTACGCTTAGTGATTAGGCTCTCAAGGCTTAGGTTTAGGATTAAGCTTAATGGCAAGGCTCTAAACGCTTAGATTTAGGATTAAACTCAATGGCCAGACACTCATGTCTTAGGTTTAGGATCAAGTTTAGGGTTCAGGACGTCGAGGCTTAGGTTTAGGATTAAGCTTAATGGCCAGGCTCTCAAGGCTTAGGATTAGGATCAAGTTTAGCGGCCAGGATGTCGAGGCTTAAATTTAGGATCAAGCTTAATGGCTAGACTCTAATAGTTAATACGGCCACATTATACACTAGTTGTTTCGACAATAATACTGCCATTATGGGTCATCCACGTTATACTGTCTACGCTACTGTAAAAAATTGTCCCCACTTACGAGCCCCTCACTTTGTAGTTGTAGTGTTACTAAATGACATGTCCAAATGTCACCCATATCCTGTATAGACCTTCCGGACAACTCGCATACTCTCCAAACAGCCTATACTTTGTCACATTGCCGTCCATACCCATGCTACACTGTCGATGCGTCATATGAAGGACAACTGTTTTGTCCCGAGTCTGTCAGAACAGACTCTGTTTAGTCATCTAAAGAGTCTGTTTCAAGGGACTCTGTTTTACAGAGTCTGTCTGAAGGGACTATTGTAGAGCTTAATATTGAGTATGCCGCAAACACGGGCGAAAGAAGGGTGCAACTACCGTTGGGCTTGGTGTGCGACGTTAAAGGGTTCCCACTCGCCCGTCCTCCCCTGGGGGACAACAGTGTAGGTTTCCGGAGCTATATACTTACACCCCAGCCGCCGCCCCCCCTCACCGGTCACGACAAAATTTGTTTTCGACAGGGACACCGGGGTTTAACTTTCTGGTATACCAGAGTTATTATATTCTAACCTGCTCTGCTTGAATGGGGCGGGTCGTTCTCTTACAAGTTATCTTTTACCGGCAAAAACCTTCCTGCCCCCTCTTTTAAAAATTACTGGTTGCAGTTAATTTTTAAGAAAGTAAAATTTTTAGAACACTGCAACGTTTTTAGAACAAGCCCTAGTTACGGGCTGTGGACTGTCAACAAGCTCTTTTTCGGACGTCCCGATGTCAGACACTGTGTCCAGACAGTGTCTAATTTGTCCTTAGTCCCTTCGAAGGGACTACTGCCAAAACGAACTAGCTAGGTACACCTTGTGTAAAGTCTTAACATTGTAAGAACAATGTCGTTTTGTCCAGCCCTTGAAACCAGGGGTGTGGACAATTTTTTACAGTAGCGTAGACAGTATTACGTGGATGACCCATTAGCAGAAAATTGCTTTATAGACGCAATTGTCGGCTTGCAGTTGACGTCTTCGCCAAGTTTCGGCGGAAGTGATTGTGCAACTTCTTCAAGCTCAAGCCTCAGTTCGTCAATGCCACACCGTTGTGACGGATCTTTTTTCCAGCATCGTAGCATTAAACTGTAGATATGACTTGGGCATTGGTCGGGTCGGTTGAGTAGCTCACCTTCTGTAATGCATTTGAGAACCTGTAAATATGATTGGCTGACGAAGCAACTGCTCGTTGTGAGAAAAGGCCAATGTAAAGAACAGGAGCGGAACAGTATTATAAGCGTATTCCTAAACCTAAGTCTAAGCTTAAAGCCTACACCAAATACCTGTTGTTATTTTTTCCTAAGTTTGGTTGAATTTGGTTGAATTTGGAAATTCTCCAATCACCTGTTGTTAATATTTTTCGTTGAGTTTCGTTGAATTTCGGTAAATTTGGAAATGCTCCAATCACGTGTTGTTAAAATTTTTGTTGAGTTTGGCAGAAATTTGCTAAATTTTAAAGCATGGTAAATTTTATACAACAAAAACACATTTATACTTCACAGTTTGAAAATTGGCACCACGGCAAACAACCGTGCGAGAATATTTCCCACAAAACAATGCCAAAGCTCCAAACATCTGATTCAGTTGTGAATCGCCGGTACAGAACGCTTTCGGGCGATATCCAGCGAACCGGAACTAACGTTTTGCTGTCCATCTGAAACTCATTTTTGAAAAAATCGAAATCAAATATTTTAACAAACAAAACATTGGCTCGATCGCTGGAGCAGCGAGTACCTCCTAATTTAAATCAAGTGTACAAGCCGTATAGTCAACTGTGTGCCACAAATATAAACAATTTAGCAATAGATATTTGAACAAGAGAACGCAGATGTAAGGGTAATGAGTTGCAAAATATGTGCAAAATTTCGGCCCATGTAAAAATCAGGGGCGGAACGTTTTTCTGTGGGACTGCAATACAGTAAGCTTAAGCTATAAACTAGTTTTTTGCTTGGCTTAGGCTTTGGCTTAGGCTTAGGAATATGCTCATTCTTACGCTTATGCTTAGGCTTAGGCTTAGGAATACGCTCATTCTTACGCTTAGGCTTAGGCTTAGGCTTAGAAATATGCTTATAATACAGTTCCGCCTCTGTTCTTTACGTTGGCTAAAATTTCAAAAAATTTACGAGTTCGAAAGTTTTACAAGACCTATCACCAACTGATAATTATTGTGTTGTGTTACACACATTTGAGAATATGGGGAATGTATTTAGTTTAGTTTTGTAGTTGTGACTTAAATTGGTCAGAAAGTGGCTTCAAGAGAAGCGTAAACTGATTATATAACTAGAAAAAAATGCTCAGCACTTGAGCAAAAAGGGATATGTTTCATATTGCTATTAAAAGTATGGTAAACTAGATCAGCACATTCGCTTGATGTAACCTGGAAAAGTATTAAGAAACAATAGCTGCCAAAATCATGTTAATTATTAATTTTTCTGAAACATATTGCGGACAGCAAATCTATTTCTAACATTGAAGTTTTTGACAGGACTTGTTAGCAATTTTCAGAAATTCCTTAGGGTCGCAGAGACATGGCTGAGGTATACCGCTCTTTGATTTTGCAAGTTAATCGATGGTGCCAGAATACGGTGCGATTTGTGAGCTTCAATAGTCGTGACTATGCAGTGAAACAGATAAATAACTCGGGTGGGAAATGGGCATTTATATAATTTGTCACTAAGGTAAAAAATCGAGTAAACTCAAAAGTCACTTATAAGTGGAGCCTTTTTAAAGCATCAATTGCGATTCGTTTTGCGACGTCTGTTTAAAAAAGTATCTAACAAAATTGGTCATCAAAACTCTAACAGCCATTATGTCGCCACGCAATGCTCTTATGAAATTCAATTAACTGTGGTAATACAAAGCCATAGGTAAATTTAATACGTTTTGTAGAGAACTTCAATATACATTCATGGATTCCAAGCTAAATCTGTCTACATTTCAGAAATAATTTCGCTTTGCAGTCAAGAAAAGCATCTGTTTCTTACAAAAAATATTACAGAAATTTTGCTGTCCGCAATATGTTTCAGAAAAATTAATAATTAACATGATTTTGGCAGCTATTGTTTCTTAATACTTTTCCAGGTTACATCAAGCGAATGTGCTGATCTAGTTTACCATACTTTTAATAGGAATATGAAACATATCCCTTTTTGCTCAAGTGCTGAGCATTTTTTCTAGTTTCAACCGCTTTACCAAGCTGCTGCATTAATCCATTGGGGTGACATCGTCCGTTGCAGTGAAGCTAACCGTTTGTGTGAAACCAACCCTTGGGCTGAAACCGACCGTTGAGGTGAAACCAGCCGTTAGGGTGAAACTAACCTCTGGGGCAAAATTAACCGCTGGGGTGAAATTAACCGCTGGGGTGAAACGAGCCCCTGGGGTGAAACGAACCGTTGGGCAAAACCAACCGTTAGGGTGAAACCAACCGTTGGGGTGAAACCAACCGTTGGGGTGAAACCAACCGTTGGAGTGAAACCAACCGTTGGGGTGAAATCAACCGTTGTGTGAAATCAACCGTTGGGCTGAAACCAACCGTTGGGTTGAAACCAACCGTTAGGGTGAAATCAACCGTTGTGTGAAATCAACCGTTGGGCTGAAACCGACCGTTGGGATGAAACCGACCGTTGGGGTGAAACCAATGGTTAGGGTGAAACCAATCGTTGGGGTGAAACCAATCGTTGGGGTGAAACCAACCGTTGGAGTGAAACCAACCGTTGAGGTGAATCCAACCGTTGGGGTCAACCGTTGGGGTAAAACCAACCATTTGGCTGAAACCAACCGTTGAGGTGAAACCAACCGTTGGGGTGAAAACGACCGTTGGGGTGAAACCAACCATTTGGGTAAAACCAACCGTTAGGATGAAACCAATCGTTGGGGTGAACCGATCGTTGGAGTGAAACCAACCGTTGGGGTGAAGCCCACCGTTGGAGTAAAACCAACCGTTGGTGTGAAACCAACCGTTGAGGTGAATCCAACCGTTGGGTTGAAACCAACCATTAACCAACCGTTGGGGTGAAACCAACCGTTGGGGTGAAACCAACCGTTGGGGTGAAACCAACCGTTGGGGTGAAACCAACCGTTGGGGTGAAACCGACTGTTGGGGTGAAACCGACTGTTGGGGTGAAACCAACCGTTGGGGTGAAACCAACCGTTGGGGTGGAACCGACTGTTGGGGTGAAACCAACCGTTGGGGCAAAACCAACCATTAAGCCAAAACCAACCGTTGGGGCAAAACCAACCGTTGGGGTGAAACCAACCGTTGGGGTGAAACCAACCGTTGGGGTGAAACCAACCGTTGGGGTGAAACCAACCGTTGGGGTGAAACCAACCGTTGGGGTGAAACCAACCGTTGGGGTGGAACCGACTGTTGGGGTGAAACCAACCGTTGGGGTGAAACCAACCTTTGGGGCAAAACCAACCGTTGGGGCAAAACCAACCGTTGGGGTGAAACCAACCGTTGGGGCATAACCAACCGTTGGGGTGAAACCAACCGTTGGGGTGAAACCAACCGTTGGGGTAGAACCGACTGTTGGGGTGAAACCAACCATTTGGGTAAAACCAACCGTTAGGATGAAACCAATCGTTGGGGTGAACCGATCGTTGGAGTGAAACCAACCGTTGGGGTGAAGCCCACCGTTGGAGTAAAACCAACCGTTGGTGTGAAACCAACCGTTGAGGTGAATCCAACCGTTGGGTTGAAACCAACCGTTGGGGTGAAACCAACCGTTGGGGCAAAACCAACCGTTGGGGTAAAACCAACCGTTGGGGTGAAACCAACCGTTGGGGTGAAACCGACTGTTGGGGTGAAAACAACCGTTGGGGTGAAACCGACTGTTGGGGTGAAACCAACCGTTGGGGTGAAACCAACCGTTGGGGTGGAACCGACTGTTGGGGTGAAACCAACCGTTGGGGCAAAACCAACCGTTGGAGCAAAACCAACCGTTGGGGCAAAACCAACCGTTGGGGTGAAACCAACCGTTGGGGTGAAACCAACCGTTGGGGTGAAACCAACCGTTGGGGTGAAACCAACCGTTGGGGTGAAACCGACTGTTGGGGTGAAACCGACTGTTGGGGTGAAACCAACCGTTGGGGTGAAACCAACCGTTGGGGTGGAACCGACTGTTGGGGTGAAACCAACCGTTGGGGCAAAACCAACCATTAAGCCAAAACCAACCGTTGGGGCAAAACCAACCGTTGGGGTGAAACCAACCGTTGGGGTGAAACCAACCGTTGGGGTGAAACCAACCGTTGGGGTGAAACCAACCGTTGGGGTGAAACCAACCGTTGGGGTGAAACCAACCGTTGGGGTGGAACCGACTGTTGGGGTGAAACCAACCGTTGGGGTGAAACCAACCTTTGGGGCAAAACCAACCGTTGGGGCAAAACCAACCGTTGGGGTGAAACCAACCGTTGGGGCATAACCAACCGTTGGGGTGAAACCAACCGTTGGGGTGAAACCAACCGTTGGGGTAGAACCGACTGTTGGGGTGAAACCAACCGTTGGGGTAAAACCAACCGTTGGGGTGGAACCGACTGTTGGGGTGAAACCAACCGTTGGGGTGAAACCAACCGTTGGGGCAAAACCAACCGTTGGGGCAAAACCAACCGTTGGGGTGAAACCAACCGTTGGGATGAAACCAACCGTTGGGGTGAAACCGACTGTTGGGGTGAAACCAACCGTTGGGGTGAAACCAACCGTAAGCTCTATAAAGTGGTAAAAGTTATAATCGTAAAATTACATAGCTAACGTGTAAAAAGTGTTGAACCAAAATGAAAAATTTCTTGCACTTTCTGTAAGGAGTTTTTTGACCGTAACTATTGAAGACCACACTGGTTTGCGAAATCCTTTGGCACAAATATTCCCTACGTACCAGGATACCAGTGTACAAAATTTAAACGATACAGGTCTGATATTACTTGAGCACCAACATGCGAACTAAACTGAAAATACGCGCTTGAGATGCGCGAATCATATATATGAACACTATCGTGTTCATATGATGAACAATTTATGTAAATTCTAAAATTCGAAGCCGCTAACCCTGCAACGCACGTGTATTGTATCGGTTATGCTTTGCGATGAATTCTAATAAGTGTAATGTCAACCGAGAAAAACAACTGAATTAAATAAACACGGACTAAAACTTTAAAAATAGATAGACAGAGTCAGTTGGCTTTGCACAATGCGCAAAAGTTAGCGAATGCAAAACAATCAGCATGCCAATTTTTCACACAGAACAATGACGTTTTTGATCTGAGAAATTATAGTAAACAAAGTATGCTGGAACGTTGTTTAAAATACGTATGTGGTGCATTCCAGTTTTAATTATATAGAATAACTTACTTTATAATAATCCGTTGTGTAAATATCTCGCGTCATTCCAAAATCGCTAATTTTAATCACTACACCAGGGCCAACGAGACAGTTTCGTGCTGCTAAATCTCGATGCACAAGTCGTTTGTTATGCAAGTAGACGATTCCGGTTGCAATCTAAAACTAAAATTACAATCAGCCATAGCCAGAAGAATTATAGCAATCGAAACAATAAAAGATCAAAATTTATGCCCCTAAAAAGTTAAAATTAGTCAAACTTTTTGAAATTTTATTTAAAAATAAATATTTCATGAAATTAAAATTTCAGAATGATTTCACGTAAAACGATCGACATTGTACCTGCAGCGCAATGTCAATTAACTCTTGCAGACACAGCGCATTCAAACCTTCAGATGATCTTGGATTTCGGTCTCTGAAACAAATTTTAGAACAAGTTAAAATCTGCTAAGCGGTCGTACTGTATTGACCCGCAAAAGAGGGGGACTGATATTTATTTGGCCTCTCCAGAGGGTACAACTTCTTGTTATTTGGTTACGGACTGTTATTTATTTTTAACCCACGCTCCGCCACCGTTTGTTACTGATATATATCCAGTACTGCAACTGTCCGTTGAATTAAACGTTTATTTGTGTGGGGTCAATAGCTTGAGCGATAGTGCAAGGTTATACGTAGGAATGTACTTTCAACACTTTAAGTACGCTTTAAAGTTTCGAAGTCAAATTATTTGGTACTGGAATCATTTGCGCTACAATTAGGGTTAATTGAAATTTGTGGTCTCTAATTACGATTTAGGGACTCTATAGAATTACGGACTCTTATTAGGGATACGGACTCCTATTGATCGGGACTCAAAATGGGGACCCCCTCTTATTCGGGTCAATACAGTACAGTTGTTGTTGTATGCGACATTTAATTAATTGGATTGGATTCAATTCTGGTTTGCAAATTTCAAATTTTGTGTTTGGATTAGGCTGAGGTTTAGGTTTCAGCTGGGATAAGATAAAATGCTTAAACATTTTTAGGCATAGCTGAACAATTAGTTATATGTGCTCAACAGAATTTGTTTGGTTATTTAGTTAAACCAGTCCAAAAACGAACCCGGCCAATGATCCTGCGGGACTACGCGGGATTGCAAATTACCTTATAATTCTTTATAAACAGCAAATTACCTTATAATTCTTTATAAACAGCAAATTACCTTATAATTCTTTAGTAATTGCAAGAAATTGCAAATTACCTTAAAATTATTTGGAAGTTGCAAATTACCTAAAAATTATTTAGAAATTGCAAATTACCTTAAAATTATTTGGAAGTTGCAAATTACCTAAAAATTATTTAGAAATTGCAAATTACCTTAAAATTATATAGAAATTGTAAATTACCTTAAAATTATTTAGAAATTGCAAATTACCTTAAAAATATTTAGAAATTGCAAATTACCTTAAATTTATTTAGAAATTGCAAATTACCTTAAAAATATTTACAAATTGCAAATTACCTTAAAATTATTTATAAATTGCAAATTACCTTAAAAATATTTAGAAATTGCAAATTACCTTAAAAATATATACAAATTACAAATTACCTTAAAAATATATACAAATTGCAAATTACCTTAAAATTATTTAGAAATTGCAAATTACCTTAAAAATATTTAGCAATTGCAAAGTACCTTAAAAATATTTACAAATTGCAAATTACCTTAAAAATATATACAAATTGCAAATTACCTTAAAATTATTTAGAAATTGCAAATTACCTTAAAGTTATTTACAAATTGCAAATTACCTTAAAATTATTTACAGATTGCAAATTACCTTAAATAATTGACCAAATTGCCTCGTTCCATGTACTCGAATAGCAACGCAGATTTGCCGTCTTTGTATGACATCCCGAAGAATTTAACAATATTTGGATGCTTCAATTCTGATAATATTGTTGCTTCCTGAAAAGCGTATTTAATTTCAAAATTTCAAAGCTGACTAAAACTTGTGAGAATTTTTTCTAAATTCTGCTTTGCAGCTTCAGTAGCTCATGACACCTTAGAAAAACAAGAAACAAAGCCACTTTGACAAGTTTTAAAATTATCTTTTGCATTTTTGAGGTCAAAAAACTATATTTAGTTGGCTACGCTCGCCTACAAGCAGCTTCTAAACATCGAGGCTCAAACATATTCCTGAAATGAAATGCTGATTCAACTGTAAATACCAATGAGTTGATTAATCAGTTCAGCTAGCAAGTTTGTTATTTCTGAATTAATATCAGTAAACATTAACACACTCTGAGCTGTGTTGACTCTGGATGAGTTGGTTAATTTTAACTCAGAATGATTTGAATCAACTCAAAATTCTGAGTTCTGATTGTCTCAACTCAGACTGAGTGATTCAACTCATTCTGAGTTAACATCAACTCACTGAAATTTACAGTGTTGGGACGGCATGTCACCCTAAAAATCACCACATCGCTTTAATATGTCAGAATTTTTGGAAAAAGTTGGAATAGGTATATTACGTCAGCTTATCTAAATGCAGCAGAAAATTGTGCCTTTTTTGCTAATTCCCAAGACGAAATTTCCATCAAGATATGACACAACGACCCTGAAGCTTATCAGTCCAAACGCGCTAACCACTACGCTACGCCGTCAAGCCAATCCAGCTGAAGTATTGCTTAAACGTATGAACCTGTTCCAAATCGCTCAAACGTTCTTCGATGTTGCATTTGATAACTTTCATCGCCATCGCGGACGGATCGTCTGGTTCAAATTGTTGAGATACGTGAACCAGATACACAAAACCGAACGCGCCTTCACCAATTTGTTTAACCACGGTCACATGTGATTCTTCGTATACTTTAATGTCTAAAATGGGCAAATGTTGGCTGGTTTCAACAAAAATAATCATCTGGCATTTTTAGCTTTAGAATTTTTAAAATCATTCCTAAAGAAAAACAAATTTTTCTGAACCTGCTATCAAATTCGAAAAATTTTGAATTTTCTTTTATCTCACCTATTGTCAAAATTATTTGGACACATTGCTAACGATTTCTACTGTAGAAGTTTTGTGTTGACATGATCCGAATTTTATTCCAATTTTAATAACTTGTTTGCTTAATTGCGCCGTATTCACAAATGTGTATAGCAACTATCATCAGTTAGTAATATTTTTTCAAACTCACTAACTATTTGCAACTGTTGAATTCAAAATTGATACAGCAGTAGAGCAAATCATATGCAAAAAATGTGCTCAATTTCAAGCAGCAACATTCACTGGTTCGAAGGTTACATGACCTATCACCAACTTGTCATAAGTGCTATACACGTTTAAGAATATAGGCCTTAGATTCAATTCAAGGGGAGCTTCCAATAGGCTGGCACTCCGGCCGAAAGGAGTACGTAAAGGGGCCCAGGTCCATCCTCAACAATCTCCAGCTCCTATAGCCCTGCGTTGGCCGGCTCAAACCGTCCTGACATTTAAAATCGAAGTCAATCTTAACAACACCACTTCATCTACAAATGACCATTTCCACAAGTTTAAATACAAAAAAAATGCGTTTGGTTTCTTGCTCGTTTTGCTCGAGAGGTTTTCGTATTTACTCAACCTGGATCTTTACCCCTGGATTGTCCCGATATACACCAAATAAGCATCGGCATACTGAACCGATTGTAATATCTACTTACAGTCCGTTTTGCCAAATCGTATAACCATGAAAAATACAGTTGATTTTCAGTTGTTAACAAACTTGTTGATTCGGTAACTGCAGTCAGTGTTATTACATCACACGGGTTGCGTTACACTTCGCCGTTTTGTGCGTTGTTTTGCAGTTGCAAGTGCATCCAGAATGCAAGACGTAACGCAAACGGCGCCTGCGACAGTGGCTAATATTCGTAGCCTGGAATTTTAAAAATTGCAGCTGCAGTCTTGAGTGCTGAAAGTTATCGCTAACTGGTCGATACGTGCTACACACATTTGAATAGACGGCGGTTAAACGGTACAATAAGAATGTTTGGTCGGGTATGCAAGGTCATTGCTAAATTTTGAAATGCGGATTAGAGATTAGATTATGGGATTTCAAGGAAGCGGAACGATTTTCTAGGGATGTCATATAGGCGCAACAAGTAGACACAAACTACAGAAGGGACATCAAAGTTTAGGTTTTTGGCCTTTCTGGGAAGAAATACGGTCTTTAATAGGCACCAATAGCCATAAGAAAAGTAGAGAAAGTGCAACGAACCTTGCCATAAGCCAGCACATTTTTTTTGCCAATCTTTTTAAGATTTTAACACAAAAGCATAGTTTTCATGCAGTTTTTTAATGGTTTTAATATGGGTTTTCTTTTAAGATAAAAGCAACTCCGCCCCCGGGTGGGTTCGAACCACCAACCTTTCGTTAACAGCCGAGCGCGCTAGCCGATTGCGCCACGGAGGCTATACCTCCGTCGTGCGGTATCGTGTCATAAAACTATTCTCATGTGAAATAAATCTACAACGAAATGGTTGCACCGCGCAGGCTACTGCAGCAATGCAATACTGCAAAATCAATATCTCGTATATTAATCTTGTAACAACCATGGTTTGTTTTTTGTAATTTTTTCAAAACTGGCAATAGGTGCAACACACATTTGAGAATATTTGGCTTTTGCCTCAAATATTCTACTTCTGTTAGCGACGGTGTCCGCTTCCTGGAACCGAATCCACTTAGACTAGATCTTTAATATAGTAATAATGTAAGAATAGTCGTGTTGCTCGGCAAACTCTGTTTTGTTTTGTGAATCTCTGCAACAAATATCACATTTAGCCTTAACGTCAAATTATTCTATGGTTATTACGAGCTAAACTGACAGTGCCAAGAGTGCACACTTAGCCTTTTTAAAATAATCTCTTACCCATAGCATCACCCCATCTCGGTGTGGACATTCCGATATATTCCATGTAGCGGTGGTACAAGGGTGGCGGCCAATGTTACTTTAAGGGTGTATCAGCAAATTAAGAGTATTTTTTTTTCTTAAGCCTAAGCGTTGCAAAAATGTATTCCTAAGTTAAGTCTAAGCAAAAATTGAAATCTAGAATTTAAACATACTCCTTCTATAAAAATCTACCAGAAAACTGGACGCCCCTTGAAGTAACATGGCAGGGGTTGCTATTATATATATATATATATATATATATATATAAAAAATCAGTTACCCATAACCGGACCCACACGCCAACTGACAAAATTATATAGAAAAAAAACTTACTAAATTAAATACACTTAATTATCTCTTACTAACTAACTCACAATAAAAAAACGAGAGATTAGTTAGGAACATCACACCTTAGTAAGTCTCCATTCAAACCTTCCCCCATAACCCCCAAGCCCGTTTTATTTCCAGAAGGTTTCGTTCGAAGGCTTCTGGGGGCGCCTAGAAGAGCTTCTGGAACTAAACGGACTTGGTTATGAAGGACGTGCTAAGGTGTGATGTTCCTAACTAAAGTATCTCGTTTTATTTATTGTGAGTTCGTTAGTAAGGAGTAATTAAGTGTATTTAATTTAGTAAGTTTGTTTAATTTTCCTACGTAATTTTGTCAGTTGGCGTGTGGGTCCGGTTATGGGTAACTGATTTTTTATCTAATATATATATATATATATATATAATAGCAACCCCGGCCCATGTTACTTCAAGGGGCGTCCAGGTTTCTGGTGATTCTATAAAGGAGTATGTTTAGATTCTAGATTACAATTTTTGCTTAGACTTAGGCTTAGGAATACATTTTTGCAACGCTTAGGCTTAGGAATACACTTAATTTGCTGATACACCCTTAAAGTAACATTGGCCGCCACCCCTATACCGCCGTTCATGGAATATATCGGAATATCCACACCGAGATGGGTGATGCTATGCGTAAGGATTAGTTTAAAGGCTAAGTGCACTCTTGGCACTGTCAGTTTAGCTCGTGATGACCATATAATTTGACGTTAAGGCCAAATGTGATATTTGTTGCAGAATTCACAAAACAAAACAGAGTTTGCGAGCAACACGATGTATTCTTACATGATTACTATATCAAAGATCAGTCTAAGATGGATTCGGTCCACGAAGCGGACACCGTCGCTAACAAAGTAAATATTTGAGGCAAAAGCCAAATATTCTCAAATGTGTGTTGCACCTATTGCCAGTTTTGAAAAAATTGCAAAAAACAAACCATGGTGTTGCAAGATTAATATACGATATTGATTTTGCAGTATTGCAATTGCTGCAGTAGCCTGCGCGGTGCAACCGGTTCGTTGTAGATTTATTTCACATGAAATAGTTTTATGACACGATACCGCACGACGAGGTATGGCCTCCGTGGCGCAATCGGCTAGCGCGTTCGGCTGTTAACCGAAAGGTTGGTGGTTCGAACCCACCCGGGGGCGGAGTTGCTTTTATCTTAAAAAGAAACCATTAAAACCATTAAAAACTGCATGAAAACTATGCTTTTGTGTTAAAATCTTAAAAGATTGGCAAAAAAATGTGCTGGCTTATGGCAAGGTTCGTTGCACTTCTCTACTTTTCTTATGGCTATTGGTGCCTATTAAAGACCGTATTCCTTCCCAGAAAGGCCAAAAACCTAAACTTTGATGTCCCTTCTGTAGTTTGTGCTACTTGTTGCGCCGCTATATGACATCCCTAGAAAAATCGTTCCGCTTCCTTGAAATCCCATAATCTAAATCTCTAATCCGCATTTCAAAATTTAGCAATGACCTTGCATACCCGACCTAACATTCTTATTGTACCGTTTAACCGCCGTCTATTCAAATGTGTGTAGCACCTATCACCAGTTAGCGATAACTTGCAGCACTCAAGACTGCAGCTGCAATTTTTAAAATTCCAGCTACGAATATTAGCCACTGTCGCAGGCGCCGTTTGCGTTACGTCTTGCATTCTGGTTGCACTTGCAACTGCAAAACAACGCACAAAACGGCGACGTGTAACGCAACCGTGTGATGTAATAACACTGACTGCAGTTACCGAATCAACAAGTTTGTTAACAACTGAAAATCAACTGTATTTTTCATGGTTATACGATTTGGCAAAACGGACTGGTAAGTAGATATTACAATCGGTTCAGTATGCCGATGCTTATTTGGTGTATATCGGGACAATCCAGGGTAAAGATCCAGGTTGAGTAAATACGAAAACCTCTCGAGCAAAACGAGCAAGAAACCAAACGCATTTTTTTTGTATTTAAACTTGTGGAAATGGTCATTTGTAGATGAAGTGGTGTTGTTAAGATTGACTTCGATTTTAAATGTCAGGACGGTTTGAGCCGGCCAACGCAGGGCTATAGGAGCTGGAGATTGTTGAGGATGGACCTGGGCCCCTTTACGGTACTCCTTTCGGCCAGAGTGCCAGCCTATTTGGAAGCTTCCCTTGAATTGAATCTAAGGCCTATATTCTTAAACGTGTATAGCACTTATGACAAGTTGGTGATAGGTCATGTAACCTTCGAACCAGTGAATGTTGCTGCTTGAAATTGAGCACATTTTTTGCATATGATTTGCTCTACTGCTGTATCAATTTTGAGTTCAACAGTTGCAAATAGTTAGTGAGTTTGAAAAAATATTACTAACTGATGATAGTTGCTATACACATTTGTGAATACGGCGCAAAAGCAAACAAGCTATTAAAATTGGGATAAAATTCGGATCATATCAACACAAAACTTCTACAGTAGAAATCGTTAGCAATGTGTCCAAATAATTTTGACAACAGGTGAGATAAAAGAAAATTCAAAATTTTTCGAATTTGATAGAAGGTTCAGAAAAATTTGTTTTTCTTTAGGAATGATTTTAAAAATTCTAAAGCTAAAAATGCCAGATGATTATTTTTGTTGAAACCAGCCAACATTTGCCCATTTTAGACATTAAAGTATACGAAGAATCACATGTGACCGTGGTTAAACAAATTGGTGAAGGCGCGTTCGGTTTTGTGTATCTGGTTCACGTATCTCAACAATTTGAACCAGACGATCCGTCCGCGATGGCGATGAAAGTTATCAAATGCAACATCGAAGAACGTTTGAGCGATTTGGAACAGGTTCATACGTTTAAGCAATACTTCAGCTGGATTGGCTTGACGGCGTAGCGTAGTGGTTAGCGCGTTTGGACTGATAAGCTTCAGGGTCGTTGTGTCATATCTTGATGGAAATTTCGTCTTGGGAATTAGCAAAAAAGGCACAATTTTCTGCTGCATTTAGATAAGCTGACGTAATATACCTATTCCAACTTTTTCCAAAAATTCTGACATATTAAAGCGATGTGGTGATTTTTAGGGTGACATGCCGTCCCAACACTGTAAATTTCAGTGAGTTGATGTTAACTCAGAATGAGTTGAATCACTCAGTCTGAGTTAGGACAATCAGAACTCAGAATTTTGAGTTGATTCAAATCATTCTGAGTTAAAATTAACCAACTCATCCAGAGTCAACACAGCTCAGAGTGTGTTAATGTTTACTGATATTAATTCAGAAATAACAAACTTGCTAGCTGAACTGATTAATCAACTCATTGGTATTTACAGTTGAATCAGCATTTCATTTCAGGAATATGTTTGAGCCTCGATGTTTAGAAGCTGCTTGTAGGCGAGCGTAGCCAACTAAATATAGTTTTTTGACCTCAAAAATGCAAAAGATAATTTTAAAACTTGTCAAAGTGGCTTTGTTTCTTGTTTTTCTAAGGTGTCATGAGCTACTGAAGCTGCAAAGCAGAATTTAGAAAAAATTCTCACAAGTTTTAGTCAGCTTTGAAATTTTAAAATTAAATACGCTTTTCAGGAAGCAACAATATTATCAGAATTGAAGCATCCAAATATTGTTAAATTCTATGGGATGTCATACAAAGACGGTAAATCTGCGTTGCTATTTGAGTACATGGAACGAGGCAATCTGGTCAATTATTTAAGGTAATTTGCAATCTGTAAATAATTTTAAGGTAATTTGCAATTTGTAAATAACTTTAAGGTAATTTGCAATTTCTAAATAATTTTAAGGTAATTTGCAATTTGTATATATTTTTAAAGTAATTTGCAATTTGTAAATATTTTTAAGGTACTTTGCAATTGCTAAATATTTTTAAGGTAATTTGCAATTTCTAAATAATTTTAAGGTAATTTGCAATTTGTATATATTTTTAAGGTAATTTGTAATTTGTATATATTTTTAAGGTAATTTGCAATTTCTAAATATTTTTAAGGTAATTTGCAATTTATAAATAATTTTTAAGGTAATTTGCAATTTGTAAATATTTTTAAGGTAATTTGCAATTTCTAAAATAAATTTAAGGTAATTTGCAATTTCTAAATATTTTTAAGGTAATTTGCAATTTCTAAATAATTTTAAGGTAATTTACAATTTCTATATAATTTTAAGGTAATTTGCAATTTCTAAATAATTTTTAGGTAATTTGCAACTTCCAAATAATTTTAAGGTAATTTGCAATTTCTAAATAATTTTTAGGTAATTTGCAACTTCCAAATAATTTTAAGGTAATTTGCAATTTCTTGCAATTACTAAAGAATTATAAGGTAATTTGCTGTTTATAAAGAATTATAAGGTAATTTGCTGTTTATAAAGAATTATAAGGTAATTTGCAATCCCGCGTAGTCCCGCAGGATCATTGGCCGGGTTCGTTTTTGGACTGGTTTAACTAAATAACCAAACAAATTCTGTTGAGCACATATAACTAATTGTTCAGCTATGCCTAAAAATGTTTAAGCATTTTATCTTATCCCAGCTGAAACCTAAACCTCAGCCTAATCCAAACACAAAATTTGAAATTTGCAAACCAGAATTGAATCCAATCCAATTAATTAAATGTCGCATACAACAACAACTGTACTGTATTGACCCGAATAAGAGGGGGTCCCCATTTTGAGTCCCGATCAATAGGAGTCCGTATCCCTAATAAGAGTCCGTAATTCTATAGAGTCCCTAAATCGTAATTAGAGACCACAAATTTCAATTAACCCTAATTGTAGCGCAAATGATTCCAGTACCAGATAATTTGACTTCGAAACTTTAAAGCGTACTTAAAGTGTTGAAAGTACATTCCTAAATATAACCTTGCACTATCTGCTTTAAAGCTATCAACCCACACAAATAAACGTTTAATTCAACGGACAGTTGCAGTACTGGATATATATCAGTAACAAACGGTGGCGGAGCGTGGGTTAAAAATAAATAACAGTCCGTAACCAAATAACAAGAAGTTGTACCCTCTGGAGAGGCCAAAATAAATATCAGTCCCCCTCTTTTGCGGGTCAATACAGTACGATCATATGAACACGATAGTGTTCATATATATGATTCGCGCATCTCAAGCGCGTATTTTCAGTTTAGTTCGCATGTTGGTGCTCAAGTAATATCAGACCTGTATCGTTTAAATTTTGTACACTGGTATCCTGGTACGTAGGGAATATTTGTGCCAAAGGATTTCGCAAACCAGTGTGGTCTTCAATAGTTACGGTCAAAAAACTCCTTACAGAAAGTGCACGAAATTTTTCATTTTGGTTCAACACTTTTTACACGTTAGCTATGTAATTTTACGATTATAACTTTCACCACCTTATAGAGCTTACGTTTGGTTTCACCACAACGGTTGGTTTCACCCCAACAGTCGGTTTCACCCCAACGGTTGGTTTCATCCCAACGGTTGGTTTCACCCCAACGGTTAGTTTTGCCCCAACGGTTGGTTTTGCCCCAACGGTTGGTTTCACCCCAACGGTTGGTTTCACCCCAACGGTTGGTTTCACCCCAACGGTTGGTTTTGCCCCAACGGTTGGTTTTGCCCCAACGGTTGGTTTCACCCCAACGGTTGGTTTCACCCCAACAGTCGGTTCCACCCCAACGGTTGGTTTTACCCCAACGGTTGGTTTCACCCCAACAGTCGGTTCCACTTTCACCCCAACGGTTGGTTTCACCCCAACGGTTGGTTTTGCCCCAACGGTTGGTTTCACCCCAACGGTTGGTTTCACCCCAACGGTTGGTTTCACCCCAACGGTTGGTTTCACCCCAACGGTTGGTTTCACCCCAACGGTTGGTTTTGCCCCAACGGTTGGTTTTGGCTTAACGGTTGGTTTTGCCCCAACGGTTGGTTTCACCCCAACAGTCGGTTCCACCCCAACGGTTGGTTTCACCCCAACGGTTGGTTTCACCCCAACAGTCGGTTTCACCCCAACAGTCGGTTTCACCCCAACGGTTGGTTTCACCCCAACGGTTGGTTTCACCCCAACGGTTGATTTCACCCCAACGGTTGGTTTCACCCCAACGGTTGGTTTTGCCCCAACGGTTGGTTTTGCCCCAACGGTTGGTTTTGCCCCAACGGTTAACTTCACCCCAACAGTCGGTTCCACCCCAACGGTTGGTTTCACCCCAACGGTTGGTTTCACCCCAACTGTTTCCCAACTTGTTACCCACGGTTCCCCCGGTTTTTATCTAGTCGGTTTCACCCCAACGGTTGTTTTCACCCCAACAGTCGGTTTCACCCCAACGGTTGCGTTTCACCCCAACGGTTGGTTTTACCCCAACGGTTGGTTTTGCCCCAACGGTTGGTTTTGCCCCAACGGTTGGTTTTGCACCAACGGTTGGTTTCACCCCAACGGTTGGTTTCAACCCAACGGTTGGATTCACCTCAACGGGTGGTTTCACACCAACGGTTAGTTTTACCCCAACGGTGGGTTCACCCCAACGGTTGGTTTCACCCCAACGGTTCTACCCCAACGGTTGGTTTCACCCCAACGGTTGGTTTCACCCCAACAGTCGGTTCCACCCCAACGGTTGGTTTCACCCCAACGGTTGGTTTCACCCCAACGGTTGGTTATGCCCCAACGGTTGGTTTCACCCCAACGGTTGGTTTTGCCCCAACGGTTGGTTTTGCCCCAAAGGTTGGTTTCACCCCAACGGTTGGTTTCACCCCAACAGTCGGTTCCACCCCAACGGTTGGTTTTACCCCAACGGTTGGTTTCACATCAACAGTTGGTTTCACCCCAACGGTTGGTTTCACCCCAACGGTTGGTTTCACCCCAACGGTTGGTTTCACCCCAACGGTTGGTTTTTCCCCAACGGTTGGTTTTTCCCCAACGGTTGGTTTCACCCCAACGGTTGGTTTCACCCCAACAGTCGGTTCCACCCCAACGGTTGGTTTTACCCCAACGGTTGGTTTTACCCCAACAGTCGGTTCCACTTTCACCCCAACGGTTGGTTTTGCCCCAACGGTTGGTTTCACCCCAACGGTTGGTTTCACCCCAACGGTTGGTTTCACCCCAACGGTTGGTTTCACCCCAACGGTTGGTTTCACCCCAACGGTTGGTTTCACCCCAACGGTTGGTTTTGCCCCAACGGTTGGTTTTGGCTTAACGGTTGGTTTTGCCCCAACGGTTGGTTTCACCCCAACAGTCGGTTCCACCTAACGGTTGGTTTCACCCCAACGGTTGGTTTCACCCCAACAGTCGGTTTCACCCCAACAGTCGGTTTCACCCCAACGGTTGGTTTCACCCCAACGGTTGGTTTCACCCCAACGGTTGATTTCACCCCAACGGTTGGTTTCACCCCAACGGTTGGTTTTGCCCCAACGGTTGGTTTTGCCCCAACGGTTGGTTTTGCCCCAACGGTTAACTTCACCCCAACAGTCGGTTCCACCCCAACGGTTGGTTTCGCCCCAACGGTCGGTTTCAACTTAACAGTCGGTTTCACCCCAACGGTTGTCTTCACCCAACGGTCGCGTTTCGACTTGAACGGTTGATTTCACCCCAACGGTTGGTTTCACCCCAACGGTTGGTTTTGCCCCAAAACGGTCCGTTTTGCCCCAACGGTTGGTTTCACTCCAACGGTTGGTTTCACCCCAACGGTTGGTTTCACCCCAACGGTTGGTTTTACCGTAACAGGTTGGTTTGGCCCAACGGTTTTCTAGTTTAGCCAGGGCTACGTTTCAGCCCCAGCGGTTAACTTCACCCCAGCGGTTAATTTTGCCCCAGAGGTAGTTTCACCCTAACGGCTGGTTTCACCTCAACGGTCGGTTTCAGCCCAAGGGTTGGTTTCACGCAAACGGTTAGCTTCACTGCAACAGGACGAATATCACCCAATGGATTAATGCAGCAGCTTTGGTAAAGCGGTTGAAACTAGAAAAAATGCTTAGCCTTGAGCAAAAAGGGATATGTTTCATATTCCTATTAAAAGTATCGTAATAAATCAGCGCATTCGCTTGATGTAACCTGGAAAAGTATTAAGAAACAATAGCTGCCAAAATCATGTTAATTATTAATTTTCTGAAACATGTGCGGACAGCAAAATTTCTGTAATATTTTTTGTAAGAAACAGATGCTTTTCTTGACTGCGAAGTAAATTATTTCTGAAAATGTAGACAATATTAGCTTGGAATCCATGAATGTATATTGAAGTTCTCTACAAAACGTATTAAATTTACCTATGGCTTTGTATTACCACAGTTAATTGAATTTCATAAGAGCATTGCGTGGCGACATAATGGCTGTCAGAGTTTTAAATAACAATTTTGTTAGATACTTTTTAAACAAGAGCGTCGCAAAACGAATCGCAATTGATGCTTTAAAAGGCTCCACTTATAAGTGACTTTTGAGTTTACTCGATTTTTTACCTTAGTGACAAATTATATAAATGCCCATTTCCCACCCGAGTTATTTATCTGTTTCACTGCATAGTCACCGACTATTGAAGCTCACAAATCGCACCGTATTCTGGCACCATCGATTAACTTGCAAAATCAAAGAGCGGTATACCTCAGCCATGTCTCTGCGACCTTAAAAGGAATTTCTGAAAATTGCTAACAAGTCCTGTCAAAAACTTCAATGTTAGAAAATAGATTTGCTGTCCGCAATATGTTTCAGAAAAATTAATAATTAACATGATTTTGGCAGCTATTGTTTCTTAATACTTTTCCAGGTTACATCAAGCGAATGTGCTGATTGAGTTTACAATACTTTTAATAGCAATATGAAACATCTCCCCTTTTGCTCAAGTGCTGAGCATTTTTTCTAGTTATATAATCAGTTTCCGCTTCTCTTGAAGCCACTTTATGACCAATTTAAGTCACAACTACAAAACTAAACTAAATACATTCCCCATATTCTCAAATGTGTGTAACACAACACAATAATTATCTAGTTCGTGATTAAACTCTTGTAAAACTTTTAGGAACTTCGTGAAATTTTTAAAATTTTAAGCAACGTGAAGAACAGAGGCGGAACTGTATTATAAGCATATTTCTAAGCCTAAGCCTAAGCCTAAGCGTAAGAATGAGCGTATTCCTAAGCCTAAGCCTAAGCCTAAGCATAAGAATGAGCATATTCCTAAGCCTAAGCCAAAGCCTAAAGCTCAGGCCAAGCAAAAAACATCAGTCTAAAGCTTAAGCTTACTCTATTGCATCCCACAGAATAACGTTTCCACCCCTGATCTTTACATGGGCCGAAATTTTGCTCATATTTTGCAACTCATTACCTTACATCTGCGTTTTCTTGTTCAAATATCTATTGCTAAATTGTTTATATTTGTGGCACACAGTTGACTACACGGCTTGTACACTTGATTTAAATTAGGGAGCTAGTTACAGCGATCGAGCCAATGTTTTGTTTGTTAAAATATTTGATTTCGATTTTTTCAAAACTGAGTTTCAGATGGACACCAAAACGTTAGTTCCGGTTCGCTGGATATCGCCCGAAAGCGTTCTGTACAGGCGATTCACAACTGAATCTGACGTTTGGAGTTTTGGCATTGTTCTGTGGGAAATATTCTCACACGGTTGTTTGCCGTGGTGCCAATTTTCAAACTGTGAGGTATAAATGTGTTTTTGTTGTATAAAATTTGCAATGGTTTTAAATTTAGCAAATTTCCGCCAAACTCAACAAAAATTTTAACAACACGTGATAAAAACATTTCCAAATTTTACCGAAATTCAACAAAACTCGACGAAAAATATTAACAACAAGTAATAAAAATTTCCAAATTCAACAAAATTCAACCAAAACTTAGGAAAAAATAACAACAGGTATTTGGTGTAGGCTTTAAGCTTAGACTTAGGTTTAGGAATACGCTTCTGATACTGTTCCGCTCCTGTTCTTTACATTGGCCTTTTCTCACAACGAGCAGTTGCTTCGTCAGCCAATCATATTTACAGGTTCTCAAATGCATTACAGAAGGTGAGCTATCAATTAAATTGCACCAATGCCCAAGTCATATCTACAGTTTAATGCTACGATGCTGGAAAAAAGATCCGTCACAACGGTGTGGCATTGACGAACTGAGGCTTGAGCTTGGAAGAACCGGTGATCACTTCCGCCTAAACTTGGCGAAGAAGGAACCACCGCAGCCGATTGCGTAACTTGATAAAGCAATTTTCTGCTAATGGGTCATCCACGTAATACCGTCACGCATGAACAACTGCTCCATAGCTGGTTTCAAGGGCTGGACAAAACGACATTGTTCTTACAATGTTAAGACTTTACACAAGGTGTACCTAGCTAGTTTGTTTGGCAGTAGTCCCTTCAAGGGACTAAGGACAAATTAGACACTGTCTGGACACAGTGTCTGACATCGGGACGTCCGAAAAAGAGCTTGTTGACAGTCCACAGCCCGTAACTAGGGCTTGTTCTAAAAACGTTGCAGTGTTCTAAAAATTTTACTTTCTTAAAAATTAACTGCAACCAGTAATTTTTAAAAGAGGGGGCAGGAAGGTTTTTGCCGGTAAAAGATAACTTGTAAGAGAACGACCCGCCCCATTCAAGCAGAGCAGGTTAGAATATAATAACTCTGGTATACCAGAAAGTTAAACCCCGGTGTCCCTGTCGAAAACAAATTTTGTCGTGACCGGTGAGGGGGGGCGGCGGCTGGGGTGTAAGTATATAGCTCCGGAAACCTACACTGTTGTCCCCCAGGGGAGGACGGGCGAGTGGGAACCCTTTAACGTCGCACACCAAGCCCAACGGTAGTTGCACCCTTCTTTCGCCCGTGTTTGCGGCATACTCAATATTAAGCTCTACAATAGTCCCTTCAGACAGACTCTGTAAAACAGAGTCCCTTGAAACAGACTCTTTAGATGACTAAACAGAGTCTGTTCTGACAGACTCGGGACAAAACAGTTGTCCTTCATATGACGCATCGACAGTGTAGCATGGGTATGGACGGCAATGTGACAAAGTATAGGCTGTTTGGAGAGTATGCGAGTTGTCCGGAAGGTCTATACAGGATATGGGTGACATTTGGACATGTCATTTAGTAACACTACAACTACAAAGTGAGGGGCTCGTAAGTGGGGACAATTTTTTACAGTAGCGTAGACAGTATAACGTGGATGACCCATAATGGCAGTATTATTGTCGAAACAACTAGTGTATAATGTGGCCGTATTAACTATTAGAGTCTAGCCATTAAGCTTGATCCTAAATTTAAGCCTCGACATCCTGGCCGCTAAACTTGATCCTAATCCTAAGCCTTGAGAGCCTGGCCATTAAGCTTAATCCTAAACCTAAGCCTCGACGTCCTGAACCCTAAACTTGATCCTAAACCTAAGACATGAGTGTCTGGCCATTGAGTTTAATCCTAAATCTAAGCGTTTAGAGCCTTGCCATTAAGCTTAATCCTAAACCTAAGCCTTGAGAGCCTAATCACTAAGCGTAAGCTTAAACCTGAAGCTTAGCCTCACGAGCATGAAGCTTAATCCTTAACCTAAGCATCGATTTAGTTTTTCTGTTGCAATTTATCTTTACTGTATATGACACTGAACATTCGTCAATAATCAAACATAGCCTGTGTAAGCGATGTATTAAAGAATTTTGCAGCAAAGACTGCGAACCCCGAAATCGTTTATAGTATGACTGCTCCAAACAATTCTTCAATGAATAAAATCGCTGACTCTACCGCAGCTAACGATGTCAGCAAAATAGATCATCAGCCGTGTCTCAATGGGTACTTTCGTTGTTCCTTGTACAACACGAGGGGGCGTTGTTCACTCTCACAACCAAGCTTTTAATAAGCATATTTCTAAGCCTAAGCCAAATCCTAAGTGTAAGAATGAGCATATTCCAAAGCCTAAGCCTAAGCCTAAGCCTAAGTGTAAGAATGAGCGCATTCTAAAGCCTATTAAGCCTAAGCCTAAGTCAAAGCCTAAGTTTAGGAATGAGCATATTCCAAAACCTAAGCCTAAGCCTAAGCCTAAGCCTAAACCAAGTAAAAAAGTCTAAAGCTTAAGCTTACTCTATTCTAGTCCGACAGACAAACTCTCCGCCCCTGATCTTTACATGGGCCGAAAATTTGATAAACCGGTGGCATAGCTGGTTTGATACAGGGTTGTTTGCCGATTCTAGCATGAACCTAAATTTTACAGAGAAACAACACTGCAAAATCCAGTGAGTTGATTTTAACTCAAAATCAGTTGAATGACGCAGTCCGAGTTAGGACTATCAGAACTCACAATTCTAAGTTGATTCAACTCATTCTGATTTAACTAATCAACACCCACGGAGTCAACTCAACTCACTTGGAGAATCAACTCAACTCAGAGTGAGCTAAAGTTTACTGTTACTAACTCAGAAATAACTAACATTCCGTCTGAGTTGATTAATTAACTCATTCCAATTAACAGTGAAATTTTTTTAAAAATATTTTATTTACGCATTTCAACGTTACACAGCGCCAGGTTGGAGCTAAATCATGTAACTTTTGATGTAATGGAAAATTACAAACTTTTTACAAAATTTCTGGGCCCATGTGAACGTCAGAGGTGGAATGTTTATCTGGCGGGACTGCAGTAGAGTGAGCTTAAACTTTAGACTAATTTACTTGGTTTGGCTTAAGCTTAGGCTTAGGCTTAGGCTATATGCTCATTCTTACGCTTAGGCTTAAGCTTAGGGTTAGGCTTCGGAATATGCTCATTCTTACGCTTAGGCTTAGGCTTAGGAATATGCTCATTCTTACACTTAGGCTTAGGCTTAGGAATATGCTTATAATACTGTTCCCCCCGTGTTCTTTACATTGGCCACTTTCTGCCAACTAAAAATATTACTATAATGGACTTTCGTCATTTTTAAATGAAGTTCAATTGATTTCAGTCTGCTCTTACTAACCGGTGATAAGGTGTTTACACACAGTTGTAAATGATGATACAAAAAGATTAGCAATCAACGTATCGCTGATACCTGAAATACTCTGAATGTAATAATGGTCGCAGCGAAAATAACCAAAAAATGCAATATTCAATATTTAGTAGTAAAATGCCAGAAAGTGTAAAACTATAATTAATTTTTCATAAAATTTATGCAAATGATTTTTCGGCATCTGTTGGCGAGTCAGTTGCGACAGTTGTACAAGCATTGTCTCCTTCAATCTGAAAGCTCAAAACTTTGATTTTTAACAGTTTATTGAAAGTTAAGGTCATTAAAAGCTTAAACCTAAACCTATTCAAAGCTGCTGTTCCTCCAAAACACGAGGGGGCCTTTTTCACTCTCACAACCAAGCTTTTAATAAGCATATTTCTAAGCCTAAGCCTAAGCTTAAGCCTAAGCGTAAGAATGAGCATATTCCTAAGCCTAAGCCTAAGCCTTCCTGAATACACAAACTGAGTCAAATTTCGACTCCACCAGAGTCAAATTGAGTCGATTTTTGGCTCAGTTTCTGTAGTCACGGAAAAGCCTGTTTCCGAAAGAGTCAATTTGTCTCCCCATTTTTTACAGCGTACCCATGTTTTTAACCGTGTGTCTGACAGTAATAAAATCCAGATTAGCAGGCGGAAAAAAATAATGTTTTCCCCTCAAAATTTTACACTTTTAAAACAGGTTTTTAGCAAATTGTGTCAAAACCTGAGCGATGGTATCGGAATCAAGAATATTTCAAATCAGTGTTGCAACTTCGACATTTTTGTATAAGCGCAGCAGTTCCAGAAACGAAATACATCCGTGTTTCAAAAAATATAACAGTTCAATAAACTCTATACAATCGGTACTATACTCAGGTTAAAGCTCACGTTACTTTTAGATCTGTTTCGTTTTGTGGTGCGACTAAAAACGAGTAGCTTTTCGATAATGAAATTAAAATAGTATAATGGATCCTCTTACCTAAGCTTCTTTTGTTCAGGAGTATGATCTGAAACGACATTGAATGTTACGCGTACTTCTTCAACAGAACGTCCACGTAAATGTAACGCGATCGCTTTGCATGTGACTTCTTGTAAACGAACAATTTTCAAATAATGCGATGCCTAAAAATGAAATTTTTGCTACAATGCGTTGTTGTTTTTATAATAAAACAAACTAGTTTGCCAGCTTTGCTCAATGCGCAAAAGCAACGAAAGCACAAAAATGTCTGCAGATTTTCGTTTTATAGAACAGTCACGTGTATTTCCTAAGAAATTATTGGAAACAAAGTAAAATGCTTGAAAGTTGCCCAAAATCCGTATGTGGGGCGCTCTATGAAACATACGAACCGTTTACGTTAATACGAATACTTAAGGAAAAGTTGTATATATTTTTGCTGAACCAATAAAAATCAGGTTTAGAACGATTTTTTCACCAGTATTTCAAATTTTGGTTATAAAATGACAAAATTGTGAAATTGCAAAAATTGGTAAATTTTGTTTACCTGAACCAGCCGAATAATTGTTTTTAGATCAAGTTTCAAAAATTCAATATCCCACCGTGGAATTTCGAGCACTTTGCCTTTGACTCGTTGACGACCGAGGAAATGTAGTTGATGTGTTTGCACCATTCGACTACCTGAAAAAATATATATACTGCAAAAAATGGTGAGTGGAATTGACTCTCAACGAAATAGGCATTTCCGGACTAAGCAAACTGAGTCAAAATTCGACTTCGCCAGAGTCAAATTCGACTCAATGAATCGCTCAGTGAGTCGAATTTGACTCTGGCGGAGGGGAATTTGACTCAGTTTTGCAGGTCGTCCGGAAAGCTTATTTCGAAAATATTCGATTAGACTCACCAGTTTTTTGCGGTGTGTATATATATGTTTGTTATGTTTATATATTTTTTTGTCAAACTACAAATACTATTTCAAATCAAATCAGTTCGGTTGTTAGTTCTAAAACCTGTGCTAAAATATACTATATATGTTCCCTATATATGCGCGTTTCTTCAACAGATTCCTAGCTGCAGCATTATAAAACTAGCCGATGTTTCTTTTTGAGGGGCGTAACTGTGGATATAGCGTATTCCTAAGCCGAAGCCTAAACCTAAGCATTGCAAAAATGTGTTCCTAAGCCTAAACCTAAACCTAAGCGTGGCAAAATGTGTTCCTAAGCCTAAGCCTAAACCTAAGCGTGGCAAAAATTTGTTCCTAAGCCTAAGCCTAAGCCTAAGCAAAAAATGTAATCTAGAATCTAAACTTACTGTTTTATGGACCCACCAGAAACTTGGACGCCCCTTAAAGTAACATAGACCGTGAAACTATAAACACGGGATGAACAATTAACCTTTTCGAATAACGGAGCATCCAGTGGTGCGTCGCTTGGAAGTTTTATAATGGTCGTGCAATATATGTTTCAAGCCTCGAGAATGCACGCTTTTTGAAAGTTTTGCAGAATGTTCTCTGCAGGAAAGCAGAGCTGGAATGAGATAACTTACGCATAAGATATCCTGAATTAGAAGCTTCGACACCATACACAAATTGGACAGCTAAACGTCTCATTTAAGTTGTTATTAAAAGTTTGATTTTCGTATATTTTTCGAAAAATTGTATTACAAATATGTAATTACCATAGCTAGTTAGTCCATATAATTTGATGCTAATGACAACGTGTCATAGATTACGTGTCACTGCGGTGTTTGTTCTACTGAAATTGCTAACTAAGACTAATATTTTGTAATAACCTCCCTACCGTACTGAGCCTGAGAAACAGCTGCTTTTGTGATTGACTAGAAGTGTAAGCTTTAGACTTATATTTTGTTTAGGCTTAGGCGTATGCTTACGAGTAGACTTAGCATAAAACCGCACAGTATCCCATGTAAAAGAAAGAAACTAGGTAAAAGTGCCCCTAGAAGGGACAGATTGTGATATGTTTCGCTTGAAGCATGTAAAAGAGTTTAAACAAGGGTTAGTTAGACCATACATCAGTAGGTAATGCTTATATTAGCTCCATAACTTCTATGAAAATAGTTGTCATCTATATCTTTGACGGCTGTCTTTCAGTGTTAACACGCTTGCGGTCAGTGAAATAAGAAACATATGGGCCCAAAGAACTTTCATCCGTTAAGCTATAAATTGACATTATGGGTTTTCAAGGCGTTCTAAAGTACAACTCTCAACATGCCTTTCGTATAACAGTCAGTTGCTTTTTAAAAGTTACTCAATTGAGCGCCAACAGAACATGTTCTTTGAATATTTAGCAACGTTTGAATTGTATTTTTTTGATGAATAGCTTAAATGGGTCACGGCACAGAACACAATTTGAAAAGCTTTGGACTTCACATCATCAAATTGTCATGGTAAGATAGCTAAAACAGTCGAGCAGGTATGCGTGACATTTTGTATTCGATAATCAATAGACAGACGCAATTTGTAATCTTGCAATATTGAAATATTTACTAATCAAGTTTTAGAAACATAATATTTTAAAACTCAAAAAATATCCTCTTCCAATGAAGAATGCTAGATTAAATCACTTATAAACTGAACATTGTAAAACCCAACAAAGGCTAAGATAAGCTGATAGGTGATGTCCCTTGGTCCCATATGTTTCATGTTTCGCTGACCGTAAGCGTGTTAACACTGAAAGACAGCCGTCAAAGATATAGATGACAACTACTGTCATAAAAGTTATGGAGCTAATATAAGCATTACCTACTAATGTATGGTCTAACAAACCCTTGTTTAAACTCTTTTACATGCTTCAGGCGAAACATATCACAATCTGTCCCTTCTAGGGGCACTTTTACCTAGTTTAATAACTGAGAATAGATTCAGGCCCGTAGCCAAGGGGGGCAGATGGGGCTCAGCCCCCCCTGGAAAAATTTTAGCCTCGTAAAAAATTTGCAACCTTACTTGCAAGTCATTAAATAACCCTTGAATGCCCCTCCTGAAGATTTTTAGCCCCCCTAACAAGGTGAGCTGGCTACGGTCCTGAATAGATTAATTAATTTTTCTCGTAATCTTAAACATAAAATAGTTCAATCAAGTGTAATTGTTTTATTTTACTTATTATTGATTAGAAACAGCGATCCATGTTAATTTTAGAGCCGTCCCGATTTTCAGAAGGCTTAGGCTTAGGTTTACACTTTTTTCAATGCTTTAGTTTAGGCTTAGGAATATGCTTAATGGGAATATGCTTAACCCCTTCTCACATTGAGTTGCCTATAGGCAACTCAGCGCAGTGTATATACGTTAAATAGTATATATCGCACCGTGTTTAACAATTGCAACACGTATACATAGTACTAAATCACCACAAGACGTGAACCGCCTTCGGGCTCTAGCGTCAAGCTCCTATAGCTGAGTGGTGATGGTATACACCTCCCACTCCAGTCACTGGAGTTCGAACCCTAGCATAAAAGTAGGTCTCAGGGGAAATAGAAAATATTCAGGCGAGAAAGGGTTAATCTACTGTTTTACGGCCCTGAAAGTATTCACATTGGCCGAAAAAAGCAATGCAGGTGATTTTAAGGTTCTACGGATCGAATTTATTGCTACAAATCACCGCAGATGCTTATATGGTTTAGTATGCACAATCGAACTACTAATGACGGATTAAGTTGCATACTATAACTTAATGCAGTTTATAAGAGCTATCGCTGGAGTTTCGAAGGTCGTCTCGCAGTGTTTGTGCTGCAATACACTTGTGGCGTAGCCAGAATTTTAGCTTGGGAGGCGAGCGAGTTCACCTTGCTAGGGTGGCTAAAAATTTTCAGAAGGGACATTTAAGGGTTTTCAATGAGTTACAAGCAGGGTGGAAAATTGTCTGCGGGGGACCAAAATTTTGTCAGGGGAGGGCTGAGTCCCCCTTACCACCCTTGGCTACGGGTCCGTAGCTTAGGAGGGCATAACCTCATACATAACAATTTTGGCCGGTGTTCCCAGGCCGTCCGTTTACTGGTGGGTCTGTAAACGAGTTTGGTTTCAATTTCAACTTAGTTTTTTGCTCAGGCTTACGCTTAGGCTTAGGAATACGCTGATTGGCCACAAATTTTGTTGACCTTTTATACCTGTTTAAGTTGTTATCATGTCTGCACTATGTATTGTACAGTTTGCTATGGTCTGTTTTAATTTTATGCAAAATGCAGTTTTGCACGTGCGCTACATTGCCCGCTGGTTATGAAATGGTTGAAATTTAATTTTCAATTTATCCTGAAAGCAAAAATACTACTTAAATACACCTTAACCTATGTCTGTTTCATAAAAAATATGATCTGATGGCTGATATTAGTCATAAAGCTATAAGCCTAACGTCCGCGTAAGCCTTGTCTTATTTTAATTCTAAGCCTAAACCTAAGGGTTGCGCTATACTTTTCTGCGCCGGACGCCAGCTTCACACTGCCCCACTCCGCCGCGCGCCGATGCCCGGCTCCGTGCCCCAGTGCCTAAAACTGCACCTATATTCGGTCTATCAACCAAACGCCTTAAACTTGAACCATTTTGGCTGTGGGTAGAAATACCTTTTTGCCGTTCGGCGAGAAGCAATTCAAGTAGTACTTTGGAACACCTGGCGATATCTTCCGGAGCGATGACGGTGTTTCCGTCTAATGAAAATTTCTTGCATCCTATAAAAATATAAACAGTTTACAATATTGGTCAGACAGAGGGCAAGCGGAAATAGGTACAATGAAAAAATGTGGTGTTCATATAAACAGCCCATGTAAAGATCAGTGGCGGAACATTTTTCTGTGGGACTGCAATAGAGTACGCTTAAGCTTTAGACTAATTTTTTGCTTGGGTTAGGCTTAGGCTTAGGTTTAAGCTTAGGAATATGCTCATTTTTACGCTTAGGCTTAGGCTTAGGAATAACCTTATAATACTGTTCCGCCCCTTTTCTTTACATTGGCCCTGTAAGTTTAATCGATGCACTAAACACGTTACAGTATCATGTTTAGGGCAAATTGTGAGTGCTGAAATTATCGGAAATTCCTGTAGAAGACCTCCGGTCGCATCCTGTCTGACAAATATGCAAACACAACCTAATTCAAGCGTCAGTAGTTGCACTCTAAATATCAATGAGTTGATTTTAACTTAATCTTAAGCCTAAGCTTCGATCTAAGCCTAAAATTAAGATGTTCAATCGCTAAGTCCGCAGTCTGGTTGCCTTCCACACTGTAAATTCCAATGACTCAATTGATCGATGCAGACGGAAAGTTAGTTATTTCTGAGTTAATAATAGTAAACTTTAACTCACCCTGAGAGTTAAGTTGATTCTCACTCTGAGTTGAGTTGATTCCAGGATAGTTGATTAATTTAATCAGAATCATATGAACACGATAGTGTTCATATATATGATTCGCGCATCTCAAGCGCGTATTTTCAGTTTAGTTCGCATGTTGGTGCTCAAGTAATATCAGACCTGTATCGTTTAAATTTTGTACACTGGTATCCTGGCACGTAGGGAATATTTGTGCCAAGGGATTTTGCAAACCAGTGTGGTCTTCAATAGTTACGGTCAAAAAACTCCTTACAGAAAGTGCACGAAATTTTTCATTTCGTTCAACACTTTTTACACGTTAGCCATGTAATTTTACGATTATAACTTTTACCACTTTTTATAAAGCTTACCGTTGGTTTTGCACCCCAACGGTTGGTTCACCCCGACAGGTCGAGTTCACCCCAACGGTTCGCTTTTCACCCCAACGGTTGGGTTCACCCCAACGGTAAGTTTTGCCCCAACGGTTGGCTTTGCCCCAACGGTTGGTCTAACCGACATCGGTTCAAGCGAGTTGACCTTCTCCAACGGCCTGCTTCACCCGAACCGGTTGGTTTCACCCCAACGGTTGGTTTCGCCCCAACGGTTGGTACTTCCCGCCCCAACGATTGGTTTTGCCCCAACGGTTGGTTTTCCCCACGGTTGGTTTCACCCCAACGGTTGGTTTTGCCCCAACCGTTGGGTTTCAATTCAACGGCTTGGTTTCACCCCAACGGTTGGCTTCACCCCGACGGATGGTTTCAAATCCCAACGGATGGTTTCACCACAACAGTCGGTTCCACCCCAACTGTTGGGTTTTAACCCAACGGTTGGTTTCACCCCAACGGTTCACCTTCCACCAACAGTCGGTTTCACCACAACGGTTGGTTTCACCCCAAAGGTTGGTTTCACCCCAACTGGTTGGTTTCAGCTCGACTGTTCGTGTTTACCCCAACGGTTGGCTTCACATAGACAACGATGGTTCACCCCAACGGATGGTTTCACCCCGACAGTTGGTTCAACCCCAACGGTTGGTTTTACCCCAACGGTTGGTTTCACCCCAATGGTTGGTTTAACCCAACGGTTGGTCTCACCCCAACAGTCGGTTTCACCCCAACTGTTTGGTTTCACCCCAACTGGTTGGTTTTGCCCCAACCGTTGGTTTTACCCAACCGTTGATTTTACCCAACGGTGGGCTTCACCCCAAAGGTTGGTTTCACTCCAACGATTGGTTTCACCCCAACGATTGGTTTCATCAAAACGGTCCGCCTTTCACCCCAACGGTGTCCAAGGTTTCAGACAACGGTTGGTTTCACCTCAACGGTTCGTTTTACCCCAACGGTTGGTTTCACCCCAGCGATCGGTTTTTCCCCCAAACTGTTGGTTTCACCCCCAGCGGTTGCGTTTCCACTCAACTGTTGGTTTCACCCCAACCGTTGGCGTTAGCCCCAACGGCGTTGGTCTCACCCCAACAGTCGGTTTCACCCCAACGGTTGGTTTCACCCCACGGTTGGTTTTGCCCCAACGGGTTGGTTTTACCCCAACGGTTGGTTTCACCCCAATGGTTGGTTTCACCTCAACCGTTGGCTTCACCCCAACGGTTGGCTTAACCCCAACGGTTGGTTTCACCCTTACGGTCGGTTTCAACCAAACAGTTGGTTTTGACCCAACGGTTGGTTTCACCCCAACGGTTCGTCTTCACCCCAATGATCGGTTTTACCACAACGGTTGGTTCAGCCTCAACAGTTGGTTTCACCTCAGCGGTTGGCTTCACCCCAACGGTTGGTTTCACCGCAACGGTTGGTTTTACCCCGACGGTGGGCATCACCCCAAAGGTTGGCTTCACTCCAACGATTGGTTTACCCCAACGATTGGTTTCATCCTAACGGTCGGTTTCACCCCAACGGTTGGTTTCAGCACAACGGTTGGTTTCACCTCAACGGTTAGCGTTACCCCAACGGTTGGTTTCACCCCAGCGATCGGTTTTTCCCCCAACAGTTGGTTTCACCTCAACGGTTGGCTTCACCTCAACTGTTAGCTGCACCCCAACGGTTGGTTTCACCCCGACGGTCAGTTTCACCCCAACGGTTGGTTTTACCCCAACGGTTTGTTATCACTCCAACAGTTGGTTTTGCTCCAACGGTTGGTTTCACGTCAACGGTTGGTTTCACCTCAACGGTTGGTTTCACGTCAACGGTTGGTTTCACCTCAACGGTTGGTTTCACCCCAACGGTTGGCTTCACCACCAACGGTTGGTTGCACCCCAACGGTCGGTTCATCCCAACGGTTGGTTTCACCCCAACGGTTGGTTTCACCCCAACGGTTGGTTTCACCCCGACGGTTGGTTTTGCCCAACGGTTCGTTTCACACCAGGGGTTCGTTTCATAGCTTCACCGCAACGGACGATGTCACCCCCATGGATTAATGCAGCAGCTTGGTAAAGCGGTTGAAACTAGAAAACAATGCTCAGCATTTGAGCAAAAAGGGATATGTTTCATATTGCTATTAAAAGTATGGTAAACTAGATCAGCACATTCGCTTGATGTAACCTGGAAAAGTATTAAGAAACAATAGCGGCGAAAATCATGTTAATTATTAATTTTTCTAAAACATATTGCGGACAGCAAAATTTCTGTAATATTTTTTGTAAGAAACAGATGCTTTTCTTGACTGCAAAGCGAAATTATTTCTGAAATGTAGACAGATTTAGCTTGGAATGAATGAATGTATATTGAAGTTCTCTACAAAACGTATTAAATTTACCTATGGCTTTGTATTACCACAGTTAATTGAATTTCATAAGAGCATTGCGTGGCGACATAATGGCTGTTAGAGTTTTGATGACCAATTTTGTTAGATACTTTTTTAAACAGACGTCACAAAACGAATCGCAATTGATGCTTTAAAAAGGCTCCACTTATAAGTGACTTTTGAGTTTACTCGATTTTTTACCTTAGTGACAAATTATATAAATGCCCATTTCCCACCCGAGTTATTTATCTGTTTCACTGCATAGTCACGACTATTGAAGCTCACAAATCGCACCGTACTCTGGCAACATCGATTAACTTGCAAAATCAAATACCTCAGCCATGTCTCTGCGACCCTAAGGTATTTCTGAAAATTGCTAACAAATCCTGTCAAAAACTTCAATGTTAGAAATAGATTTGCTGTCCGCAAGATGTTTCAGAAAAAATAATAATTAACATGATTTTGGCCGCTATTGTTTCTTAATACTTTTCCAGGTTACATCAAGCGAATGTGCTGATCTAGTTTACCATACTTTTAATAGCAATATGAAACATATCCCTTTTTGCTCAAATGCTGAGCATTGTTTTCTAGTAAGTAAAATCAACTCCGAATTATGAGTTCGCAATAGTCGTAACTCAGACTTAGTGATTCAACTCATTCTGAGTTAAAATCAACTCACTAGAATTTACAGTGCAGGGGGGCAGGTCCCTATACTTGATAAAGGTCAGACTTCGTGTAAAATAAAATGCAAATCATTTTAAGTGAAAGAATTTGAAATCCTAAAACTTCAAATTGAAATACTTACAGATTGACTCCGCTTGTCATTTTGTTCAAAAATATGTTTTAATGTTTAATTAACGTATGCAAATAATGCTAAAATACAAACAATGGCGTATTTTGGGCATCGTTGCAGCTAAATTTCAATGTGTCAAATTAATTATATGACCAAAAGTGTTCTGATATTGGCCAATGTAAAGAACAGTGGCGAAACAGTATTATAAACATATTTCTAAGCCTAAGTCAGAGTGTAAGCCTAAGCAAGACGAAGCCTAAGCGTAAGAATCAGCATGTTCCTAAACTAAACATAAGCCAAAGCCTAAGCCTAAGCCGAAGTGTAAGAATAAGCATATTCCTAAGCCTAAGCCTAAGCGTAAAAGTACGTGTATTCCTTAACCTAAGCCTGCTGATCTTTACATGGGCCCTGATATTGAACCTATTCGACTAATTGGTCTATATTAAGTTTTCGAATATTCCTGGAAAACAGCTGGTTAAATGCCTGTAGAAGTAAATAAAATAGTTACGAAAACAAACACGCGTGTTTCATTGTCTACCGTGTTTGTTCGTTGGTAAACAGGGGTTCAAACCAAGTTGGCTCACCCCCCCCCTAAAGAAGTTGGTTCGCTAGTAAAAGTTTTACTTTCAATTGTAACCTTGTCAGTTCAACGACATTCTTTTCGCTAAAAATGTTTTGGATCCACGGTACAGGTTGAACCGGCTACGGGTTTGCTGCGAGCAGATTAGGTTCACAAAAATTATGACCCAAAATTTGACCCACAAGGGTATAATATAATTGGCCTCTTTGAAACGTAATTTTCAGTGTAAAATTTAACTAAAAACACAACGTTTTGCTAGTTTTATTTTGAAAATTTAAATTTTAATGGCATTTACAAAGTTCGCCTTCAATAGTGTGGCCCATGTATAGAACAGGGCCGAAACAGTAGTATAAGCATATTCCTAAGCCTAAGCCTAAAGCCTAAGCCTAAGCCTAAACGTATAGATGAGCCTATTCCTATTCCTAAGCCTAAGCCTAAACCTAAACAAAAAAAATAGTCTAAAGGTTAAACTGACTCTATTACAGCCCCTCCGGAAAACGATCCGGCCCTGTTCTATACATGGGCAAATAGTGCCAGCCCTAAGCAGTTCGCTACACATCACGGCTAAATTTCACAGCGAAAGATAGACAGGTTTACATAGAGGGGTGGATCTTGAGCAATACTGCTGCTTGGTGAACCGCGGCACACCAATCAGCAGACAGCCCAATTTCACGCATATTCAAGGAATGGCACTATACCTTTTGACCATTCTGATGCCGTTCGGTGCAATACGGCACCGCATGACAATTACCGCATTCAAAATAATATTTCTGCTATTTAAGAAAAAATTTCTTACATTTGAGAAACATGATTAGCAAGGTGCACTTGAAAAGTATTTCTGTTATAACAGAAATTTTTTCAGATAACGTTTTGAAATAAAGTCTGAAAATAAACGTTTTCCAGTTATTTTTAGAAAAATTGTCTTAAATATCAGCAAAACTTTTCAGATTTGCCACAGAAAACACTTTTCTGAATAAATTCTGAAATACTTTTTTGTGTGCGTATGACACTAAATGATGTGTAATTTGTAAAAAAAATTGATTGATTTGCGGTGCCGGACATCGCTGCCCGGCAAATACAGCACCGCCCTAAAACTTGCAGGCTTTTGCTACTGCAATTTTGCCACTGTAGAAACCTTTTAGTTCCGTTTCTAAACAGAGTGTAAGCGGATATTCATTTAACGTTCCGGTAAAAATCGGTGTTGTTTTCCGTTTCGCTAGATAGAAGTTGCTGAAATTCTGTTATTTTTCATGCTAGAAAATTGGTTATAAATCATGCTGTTAGTCTAGGGAGGAAGCGGGACATCAGACCTTTTTACTAAGCAGCTGGAAGAGCGGACCTCCAGAGCGGGGATCGAACTCTCAGCCTACGGATCCTTAAGTGAACACTCTACCACTGCAATACGCAGTCCGTCTCTCGAACTGCCTTTTTGTCGCCTATATGTGTCGACCGTATGTTGCCATCAAGCATACACCACAATATGCATTGCATTTATTGCATATGCTTTAGGACAAGAATGTCTCACATGCTTACAACGCATACATTTCGCAATTTTTTATTACAAATATGCTGCAATTGTTCGTTAACTTACGAAACTCATCCATAATCTTAAAAATTTCGGTGCGTTCGTTAATTCTTTAAAATTTTAGAAAACCCGGTGAATATTTGCATGCCTTAATTGTGTTGGCAAAAAATAAAATCTTTTTTATTGTTCAACATCCGTTTTCCATTTCCGTCATTTTGATCACTATCCGTTTCCGTCTGTCTTATTTTTTACCTACTATTCGCTACACCCTGTTTCTAAGACATATCAACAATAATATATCCTTCTATAACGTTGACCTCCTGGTATCTTAACCTGGTTACAGGCACAATCTGGGGGGGGGGTTAACTCAGGATCAACCCCCTTTCGGGATCTTTGTTCAAGGACGTTTATCAACACTTCCAGTGCGAAACACAAGAAAACCCTGTGCAATCTTTTTAAACCCCTCTTTCTTAAACTATGCCTATGTCACTGCAATTCGATTAAAAATGTGCTCATATCCTATACGTTCACAAGCTTCATACGTTCCTTATGGTCTTTACAAGGAAATATCACTCAAACCAGAGACCTAAACCACAACTAAAACCGCTATATATATAACCGGATCACTATTGTACCCGGTAGACCGTATAGGTTTGCCTATATGCAGTAGCTGAGTTGGTGAATACCGGTAATTGTGACTACAGCGAGGAAAACCAGGTTTTTGTGAGGCCACATAATTTACAGGGTCGCAATTGTATTGGGGGTATGCGGTCGATGCAGGATTACCTACGTGGGTTAGGGAACCTTATGTGCTGCAAAATTTTACAGATTAAAAACGGTGTCTTAGCAAATTTTTCGTTTCGTTATTTCAACATTGATTACTTCCGCCTAAGCGGACAACAATTTGAATTCGTATTGTAACTTTGTCATACTTTTCTCATCAGCTTCGCTCCAAAATATACTGAGTATCAGATGAACAGGTTGCATCGACCAAATTTTCAGCAGGCCAGGGCTGAGAACGGGATACATGCTGCTATTGCACCGCCAATTGGATCCGCCATCGTCGAAACGTGGAAAACAGGTCAATATTAAGTTATGAGCTGCCAGCTTATGCTGAAGTTCTGATTCAAGCTTAGACCCAGCGTTTAATAGGCGTAAAGAAACATTGCATGCAGATTGTTGTACATTCGCTAACTTTTGCGCATTGCGCCAAAGGGGCTGACTAGTTACACTGACGCCAAAAAAGATTGTTTTCAACAGTAAAAATGTGTGTGTCAGCGGACAAATATGAAATCTGTGAAAAGTGAACCTATTTCACTCCAGGCCAGTCTGGCATTCGGTTGTCTGCCCAGCGAAAAGCTTGGAAGCTACAAGCCTTAGCGCATTGATTTAGCATAATTTTTACACCAAAATTCTGTAGCAAGAATTGTACAATGATACAACAACAGCGCATGTTGGTACTGTTTCACAGATGGGAGGCTACTGTTTATAATATTAATATTTTTATATTTTTGGCAACTTTCAGTAAATATGGTGCCGGCCAAAACTGTATACCGGATGACAAATTTGAACAATTTGCTTCTAATTACACTGGTTAGGATGCTTAAATGAACCATATAAAAGTTTAAATTTTAACATTAATTTTGGTCAGCTTTTGCATTTTTAGGTATTTAGAGCATAAGCATATGGTCTTGGTATTACTGTACAGCTAATTATTGGGGGGAGGCGAGGTCAACTTTGCTGAAGTGTTTTTCATAGTTTATTACACTTTGAAGGCTGATTGGCTGCGTAATGTTAGTTGCTAATAGGCGTTGCAGTCATCTGAGAAGATAAGCGAAGAATGAGACGCACAATTCACAAATCCACACTCAACATTTTTAGTGCAGACAATGGTATTGTTGAAGCATTGTATAGAACAGGGCCGTAAGAGTAACATAAGTATATTCCTAAGCCTAAAGCGTAGGCGTAAGCCTAGAATAAGAACGAGCTTATGCCTAAAAGTGAGTCTAAGCGTAAGCATAAGCATAAAGCCCGAGCCTAAACCGAAGCATAAACACAAAGCCCAAGCCCAAACCTAAACATAAACATAAACCTAAGCCCAAGCCTAAGCATAAGCATAAACCAAAAGCCCAAGCCTAAGCAAAAAATAGTCTAACGCTTTTGCTTAATCTATTGCACTACCGCAAAGAACGTTCCACCCCTGATCTTTACAAGGGCCACAGTTTTTTCATTCTACCTTAAGAACAAATATTTTAGTCGTTTTTCGGTACCATCCTACCAACACCAGTTCAAATTCCTCCATATTCCGCTCGCAGTATTGGGTTCCAACTTAGAATAAATGCTAATTTTTCAGGCAAACGAACGCTGACAGTGAACAATCGAGACTGTTATGATTGGAACTTCATTGCGACACAATTGAAAGGCAGTGACCGGTACATTAATTATAAGCATTCGTTTTGTCGAACCGTTGGCAGCGAGACAGAAAGACGCCGTGGACCCTGGTGCTACTATGGGTAATGTTTTTTTGTATTTTTGAAAAATAAAAGCAAAGCTGAAATTATTCTAAAACAGAATTTTGAAGTCGTGTTTTAGTTTTAGTTTCAAAATTAAATTAAAATCGCACTTAAAGTTAGGCACACTTTTGTGACGCACCAACACACAACTGAAATGTGCGCGATTTTCAGATTATTTTCCGTTGTCAATATTGTGAGCTGTCCCCACCGCTGATCCCTAATCATCAATGACAATACCGGGTAATGACATACCCGTGACTTAAACCAATTGATTAAGGAACTAACTCAAGGGAACGTTTGACTACGTAGTGGAGTAGGGCACTTTTTTTACTTTCCATTCAGAGATGCTACAGGTCCACTGAACCCGTTTACCCATTTAAACGGCCTCTAAGTAGCATGGTGTTGCCGGCTAACCGATGCTCACAGTAGAACGCCAAGACACCTGGTCCAAGCCCCATTCTGGTGTGGATTCTCCAAACTTGTGGAGGGTGTACGGGACGGCGCGGTCTCCTAAAATCCA